>BPLQ01005833.1:0-33650 GCA_021605075.1 Caerostris darwini
GGACGTCTATCGAGACAGCATGGCTCAATATTCCTGCAGAAGACTTCCAACGACTTGTTGAGTCCATGCCACATCGACATGTTGAGTCCATGCCACATGTGCACTTCGCCGGGCGAAAGGAGGGCCGACACGATATTAAGAGGTATCCCATGACTTTTGTCACTTCAGTGTATATGTAGTTGTTTTTTTACATAAGGTTACAAATGTGAAATTGAAACAATATATATATCTATATATATATATTTATTCTTTAACGAGTGTTTCTCTAGGTAATTTGATTGCATTAAACGAATATTTTTCGATTATAATTACATAATTCAACTAATGTGTATTAATTAATGATCCTATGTTTCTCTCTATCTATTTTTAATCCTGATATCGATTAATAATTATTAGTTGTCTGCTCCGAATATAGATCACATTACGCTGCTAATGCATCATGTTAATGTTATTAATAACTCTAAATAAATGTTTAATATAAAAACAGAATATAGACTGGCAATTGGCAACTACCGATTACGGAGTACCAGTGGGGATAGACCCCATAACCTCCTCGACTTAATTCATAATTTACGATTTTATTATTACGATTAATATTTAAGCTTTTAATTGGATGCTTACGGTTAGTAAAAGATACAAGATAAAAGTTTCAAAAAATTAAAATATTGTACTCAAAAAATTTAAAATATACTAAAAATAAATAAAAGTAAGATAAAAATAACAAGTAATATAAATTTTTTTTTTAAAGTCAATTCCTACTTTTTTTTCACTCTATTGCAGAAAGTCATTTATAAATAATTTTCATTCATTTTTTTTACGTTTATCTGGCGCCCTCTATTGGTGGATATGTGCAACTTAAATCTAAAAAAAAAACTAAAATGAATTAATTAAATTTAATGAATGAATTAATATTTGAAGAAACTGTATTAACATCCAGTGTCATCCACTACAAGTTGAAAAAAAATGTATTTGAACTTGAGTGGATGAATAAAAAGTATTTTATGAACGATCGAAAATTTGAACAAGATATATAGAGGGAGAGTGTGAGCTAATAGAAGGAATTGAAAAAAGGGGTAAAAAATAAAATAAAATAAAACTTAACTGCGTCAATAGTCGGTAAAAGAATTAAGATGCACAAAGTAGCAGAATAGCGAAAGGAGCTGGGTTCAGATTCGAACCTTCGACCTTGAATGATTTGAGTGTTATTATTATTAGCAAGGGATATCACAGTAAAATGATCTACATTTCATGTCCGACATTGTAATATACATTTAAATAATTCTGACAAATAAGAAATTATTTTTGTAGTTCAGATTGATTTACTCTAATTCTTGAAACTGGACAAGAATAATTTCTTATTCATCTGAAGATTAATAAATAATTGTTGTTCAACTTCAATTTTATCCATTGAAAGATCCAGAGATGAGAAATCATTCTTGTCTTGATTCTGTATTTTTTATTTGAAAGATTCGCAATAATGGTGAATTATTCTCACGGATTATTGGGAAGGCAATTATATTCTTTTTTGGATATTGTATTTATAATGATTGGACCAGAAGAATATTATGGTTTTAAAATTATTCAAGATAATTTAATTAATTGATATTATTATTTATTTGTAGATTTAACAAAAGAAAAAGTGAATAAAAAATGCAGCAATGGATTTAATATAAAATGTTTTCCGAAAAATGATTTTATCTTTAATTCATGATTAATAGATTAAAAGATGAAACTAATGAGGACTTAAATAACTATTTTACTTTTAATTTCATATGAATTATTTTATTTTTAATTCATGATTATAAGATGAGCCTAATGAAGACTTAAATAATTATTTTACTTTTAATTTCACGAAAATGGTTTTACTTAAAATTTTTTTACCTTATTTTTCGTGGTACCTTTTTAAAATAATATTTTTAAAACTTTTATTTAACTCTTTTTCCTTTAAAAAATCTAAGCAATTGTTTGCTCAAAAAGTGTAGCCATTTTTATTTTTGGAACAGAGCAGGTTATGTATACATTCCTTTTTTTAAATTTTAAGGTACGAATTTGTAATTATTTGAATTCGAATATATATAAGGTACGAATTTGCAGCCAGATTCTTTATTAGATCTAGTGATGCCAACAATTTTAACTTTATTAATTGATAAAAACATTATTTAATGTTTTTTATTTATATTAGAATAAGTTTTACAGTCAACCGCGAGGAAATATTAAAAATAAATATATTGAAACTATCATTTCCGTTTACGAACATCGTACGTCTTATTCAAAAATTCATCTCCAAGACTAACATAACTTTAGTTCTAAAAAAGATAGAAAGAAACTGTAAAGATATTTAGAAAGCTTAAAAAAATGTAAAAATTGTAAAATTGCGTTTTCCATGTACCATAAATAATTATTTTACTTTTAATTTCATGAAAACAATTTTACTTAATTTTTTTTTACTTTATTTTAAGTGGTATCTATTTTTAAATAATATTTTTTTAAGTCTTATTCTATTCTTTTCTACTCAAAAAATCTAAAAAATCGCTTGATCAAAAATGTAGCCACTTTCGACTTAATCTAAATGCAGAAATAAATAAATAAATAATATGATTAATAATTTAAAGTTCAAGTAATATATTTTACTTACTTTTATTTTTTACTTTATTTTACTTGGTGCATTTTTTTAAATAATAATTTTAAAACTCTTATTTAATTCTTTTCTACTCAAAAAATCTAAAAAATCGTTTGATCAAAAATGTAGCCACTTTCGACTTAATCTAAATGCATAAATAAATAAATAAATAATGTGATTAATAATTTAAAGTTCAAGTAATATATTTTACTTACTTTTATTTTTTACTTTATTTTACTTGGTGCATTTTTTTTAAATAATAATTTTAAAACTCTTATTTAATTCTTTTCTACTCAAAAAATCTAAAAAATCGTTTGATCAAAAAATGTAGGCATTTATAAATTTTAGACTTGATGTAAATGAAAAAATAAATAAATAAATGCTGTGATTAATAATTTAAAGTTCTAGTAATATATATTTACTTACTATTATTTTTTTTACTTTATTTTACGTCGTACTTATTTTTAAATAATATTTTTTAGACTCTTATTCTCTTTCTTTTCAAAAAATCTAAAAAATTCATTTGCTCAAAAAAGGTAGCCATTTATTGTAGCCATATAGTAGTTTACACATGATCTAAGTGCAAAAATAAATACTATGATTAATAATTTAAAATTCAAGTAATATATTTTACTTAATTTAATTCTTTTTTAACTTTATTTTACATCGCATTTATTTTTAAATAATATTTTTTAAACTCTTATTTTATTCTTTTCTACTCAAAAAATCTAAAAAATTGTTTGCTTAAAAAACGTAGCCATTTATAAGTTTTAGACTTCATCTGAATACAAAAAAAATAAATAAATATTGTGATTAATAATTTAAAGTTCTAGTAATATATATTTACTTACTATTATTATTATTATAATTTTTTTTTTTTGCTTTATTTTACGTCGCACTTATTTTTAAATAATATTTTTAAACTCTTATTGAACTCTTTTCTACTAAAAAAATCTAAAAAATTGTTTGCCATCTGTAGTAGGCATTTTAGACTTTAAATGCAAAAATAAATCTATAAATACTGTGATTAATAATTTAAAGTTCAAGTAACATATTTTTATATCATCTAGTTTTTAAGAATTTCTTTTAAACTCATTTTACCTTTATGTCTTCCATAAATTCCATCAGGGAAATTAGAAAAGAAAAATATAAATATTTAATTAAAACACCCACACGGTCAATATACATAAAAAATATGAAAAATTAACGACAGCTAGGTTCCTTTATGAAAAGAGTTTCTTTCCAAAAATGACTAAAGTAAAAAAAAAAAGAAGAAAGAAATTCCTCTTAACTCGTAAAACCCACATCTTACATCAAATCTTGTGACATCACTTAACAAGAAGTTTAAGAAAAATCAATAATATTGATTCAACGTGACATTAAAGATTAGATATGTTGCAAGCACGTACTAGATGAGAAACTACTTCAGAGACGAGAGAGCGCAGTTCGGAAAGAGATGAGAGAAAAATGGATCGAATTAAGTTTGTTTATAGAAGCGACGAACTGCTTTATGTCTTGGCACCAAAAATTCTGACGTCCCATTAATTATGAGTCCTAAGAGCCTGCATTGAATTCTACTAGATTAAATTTATTAACCTCGAAGAGCAATTTTAATTTTCGGATAGAGGTTATGCATACATTCTCTTTTTTAAAAATTTTAAATAATGAGCTTGTGACCTCGTAATTATTTGAATTCGAATAGATATAAGGTTCGAATTTCTATTTCTATTTTCAAAACTTTCTATTTATTTGAATGTAAATTGAAAAAAAAAATGAATTGTGTTTTGAATATTCATTTTCGGTTTAAAAAAAATTATAATTAAATGTCTCATTTTTCTCATTATTTAAAATTAAAATTACACAATAATAATTAAATGTTTAATTCAAAAATATTACAGAAATTGACATGTTAATGCAAATTCATAAATATTTAAATTTTAGCATTTGTTAATGAAACCGATAATATTCAATATAGGTAGAGGAATGTTATTATTATTATTTATTTTTTTTTTTTTGTATCTTACTCCACTTGGTCGACAGCAATATCTATACCAAGTCCAAGAACCCGTGTGGTCGCATGGAAGGAGGGAAGAAAGTGACAGCTTCTGTTGAGATGCAGTACCCGTAGGTAGAAGTTTGACTTGGCTCCTTGACACTGAAGAAGCAGTGCCTTCCCGAATGACTTTTAGGGGGAACTACCACCGCATTTTACTTATAGTATGGTGGAACCCGGAAAATTACATCGTCCGACGAGCGAGGCCAGAGGCTGAACATCCCGAATGCCATCGAGTCTCCTCGTTTTTTGAAACAGGGTCTACAACAAATCCGCCAGCTGATTGAACCTCCGCCCTAATGCTCACCAACTGCACGCGTTGCCATTGAGCCGCGAATCGGGCTGCAGGTAAAGAAATGAAATATACTAATATGGAAAATTGTTTCTTCTAAACTCAAAGTAATATATATATATATATATATATAAATATATATTATATGTATATATAAATATTATCAATGATTATCATTATTATAAATAGCATATTATCAACAAATAGTTTACAATTGATCCTATGCAATACTGATGTGCCAGTTCGATCTGGTGAATAGCATAATGTGTTTCAGTGTTCGAATTAGAAGCGTACTTATTTCGGAACTGGAACATGAAGCTTTGTAGTAGTGCCAGTAGTAGTAGTCTCCGTTCGTAGGGGTCCATAATAAGTGTGCAAATATAAAGATGTCATTCCTGAAGATGTTCAACAAAAATTGAGGGTTAATTGGATACATAAAGTTGCAAGATTTTCGTGGTGTATTTCAATTTGTTACATATCTACAAGTCTAATGGTAAGTGGTTTTGAGGTGCCGACTCGTGGCTCAGTGGGAACGTGCGTCTCATGTGAGCATGAGGACTGAGGTTCAATCCACTGACTGCTTTGTTGTAACATAGACACTGTTTCAAAACATAAGAAATCTCAATAACCTTGGTGATGTTCAGCATGTTGCCTCGTGAGGCGGACTACCTGATGGGAGTTTTCCGGGTTTTGTCTCATATGGCAAGCAAATACGGGGTGGTTCCCCCGAAAAAGTCCTCCTAGAAGGCAATGCCCTCCTTCTTTAGCGACAAGGAGCCAAGTCAGACTTCTACCTACGGGTGCTCCATCACAACAGAAGCTGCCTCCTTTTCCTCCATCCATGACTAGATTGCTCATAGGATGTCCCTCCCGCACTGCAGAACGTGGGGGATTATACACACACATCATTTTAAGGACAAAAATGCGGCTAAATTGTCTTAAAAAATAATAATTTTGTTATAATTTAAAATTTATTATAAATTTTAAATTATAACAAAAAATTTTTAATTTAAAATTAAAAGAATTTAATTAATTAAAAAATTTCAAATTAAAATTATTTAAATTAATTTTAAATTAAAACAATTAAAATTAAATTTAAATTTAAAATTTAAAATTAAAATAAATCAAAATGTAATTTAAAAATTTTAAATTTTTTATTTTTAATTATTAAAAATTTATTTAATTATAAATTTATTTATTTTAAAATTTATTTAATTATAAATTTATTTATTTTAAAATTTTAATCTAATTTAAGTAATTTGATATAATTTAAAAAAATAACAATTTAATAATTTGTAATTTAATTATTTTGTAAAATAGTAGCAATAAATATATAATAAGTAATACATTAAATATATATATAGATATGTTAAATATAATATAATATATTAATTAATATATAATATAATTAATTAAATATAATATAATATAATATATTAAATATATACTATATTAAAAGTTAAATTTTTATTATTTTTCAATTCCTACTAATAGATCACACTCTCCCTATATATATCTTATTCAAATTTCCAATCGTTCATAAAATGATTTTCATTCATCCACTCAAGTTCAAATGAATTTTTTTTGAACTTGTAGTGGATGACACTGGATGTTAATACAGTTTTTTCAATTATTAATTCAATAATTAAATTTAATTAATCAATCTTAGTTTTGTTTAGATTTAAGTTGCCTATATCTACCAATAGATGGCACCAGATAAATTTAAAAAAAATGAATGAAAATTATTTATAAAGGACTTTCTGCAATATAGTAAAAAAAAAGAAAAAAAATCAGGAATTGACTTTAAAAAAAAATTTTTTTTTTTATATTACTTGTTTCTTATTTTAGTTTCAATTAGCTCCGAGAAATAAGAGTTTAAATAAAGGTGTTTTAATCTTTGGAAAGAAAAATAAATCTAAAGTCAAACAAAAACTCTCCCAAAGTGTACGCAACACCTGCCAACGACATATTCAAATAAAGACAAGTGAATGGAGAGACTGTGGTCGGATGATAAAACTCTCGCCCAATTGTTTCGAAACTACTGACACTAATGCGATCTCCTTACCCGATTCAATATGCCAGAGCACGTTCCGTAAGCAGGGGACGGTCGCTCCTGTGACCTTGATTCTGGGGAAGGAGGGGCACATGTCAAAAAGCAGGCAGTGTTCAAAAGGAATTGTCAGAAATGTCATGGGATGTAACTTATCGAGTCGCTGTTGCTGTTTTGTTGATTCAATAAAAAGAAGAAAGTGTCATAACTTTTTTTGTTGTATGTGTCAGTAGAAAAATAGCACTTTGTTTTATTGGTATTTTAAATAGACGGTAATTTTTTAAGTGGAACTGCAATATTTTAAAGGAAAAGATATCTCAGTTTGGTTTATGAAAACCAGTCTTTTAATTCATGGATTCTTTTCATACTAATTTACTTCTTTTTAGTCCCGACTCTAAGTGGCTCAGTAAACAGTATTTTCAGTGGCAAAGTATGCCGCTGGTTAGCCTTGGGACTGAGGTTCTATCCGATGATGGTATTGTTGTACACACTGTTTCAAAAGACGAGTAGACTCGGTGGCGTTTGTGATATTCAGCATCTTGCCTCGTGAATCGGACTGCCTCATGGGAATTTTCAAGGTTTTCTTCCCTACGATACGCAAATGCTGGGTAGTTACCCATAAAAGACTTCCAGGAAGGCACTGCTTTCCTTCTTCAGTGACACAGAGTCAAGTCAGACTTCTACCTACGGGTGCTCCATCACAACTGTAGCTGTGATTGAACAGCCCTTTCCCTTCTTCCATGGGACCACACGAGTTCGTGGACTTGGTCTAGATGTTGCTGTCTACCAAGTGGAATAAGTAAACAACAACAAAAAGAAAAGACGAATATGGATATGTCGTAAGGAAATAATTATTCCGTGAATTAGGCATAAGAAGGATTTTAGAAGATCACTATTAAATTGCTTGCGAATACGGGAAGCAATAAGTAAAGATATTAAATTTAATTTCTTATGTGAGTGTTTATATTATAATGTGGATAGCAGGTCTTCGGGTTGCTACGTGTCTATCGTTCTTGTGTCCAATAAACTCTGATTAAAGTGTTTGATATTTAAAAAAAATTAAAATATAGTTTAAAAAATATTTTTTAATATGGGGCCTGAATAGCTGAGTGGCTAGCGCTCTGGCGCTCGGTACCACAAGTTTCGGGTTCGAGTCCCGGCGGTGCCATGGATGTTTGTAGTGGTTCGGAATCCACTTTAAAACCATAAACCGGTCCCGGTCTAACAGGATTGTAGAGAGTTGCGGGGGCATTGTGACTCCGCGTCCGTGGCTTACCTTCAAGTTACACGCGCCCCCTGGGTAACGCAAAGTGAGTAATGTCTGTGCAGCGCTTACCTTAAGGCATCCAAGACCAAGCTGTCTAAGTGTTTGCCAGCTGCATTAGAACAAAAAAAAAAAAATCTTTGGAAAGAAAAATAAATCCAAAGTCAAACAAAAACATCTCCCAAAGTGAATGTCAACGGCATATTCAAATAAGAGCAAAGGAACGGAGACTGTGGTCGGATGATAAAACTCTCACCCAATTGTTTCGAAACTGCTGACATTCATGCGATCTTGTCTCCTCTTACCCGATTCAACATTCCAGGGCACGTTCTTGTAAGCAGGGGACGGTCGCTCCTGTGACCTTCATTATAGGGAAAGGGGTAACTCGTCAAAAAGAAGACACTGTTCAAAAGAAATTGTCAAAAATGTCACAGGATGTAACTTATCGAGTCGCTGTTAATGTTTTGTTGATTCAATAAAAAGAAGATAGTGTTACAACATTTTTTTTTATGTATGTATCAGGAAAAAAATAGCACTTTGTTTTTATTAGTATTTTAAATGAACGATAATTTTTTTTAAGTGAAACTGCAATATAAGGGAAAAGATTACACAATTTGGTTCGTAGGATGTAGGTAATATAGAAGAGACTAATAATGCAGGCTAAAATGCACGAAATGATGCATGAAATCAAAAATGTTCCTATAACAGGTGGGCAGAAAAGTTCTTAGGCTGACACATAGATGGCGCTACTAGTATTAAATCCATATAAATTTTAGTTAGCCCTAACCTTCAAAAGACACGTGTATAAATTTGATAGCTGTTGCACTATTAGTACGTGAGTTATAGCATTTTTAGTGAAGCAACTTTTGTTAGTTTGAAAAATGGATAAAAAGGAATTTTCGTGTGTTAATAAAGCATTGCTTTTTGGGGAAAAAAATACTATTGACGCCAAGGCGTGGCTTAATAAACGTTATTCGGACATTGCACCAGGAAAATCGACCGTAGAGAAGTGGTTTGCTAAATTTAAAAGAGGCGAAATGAGCACCGAGGACGATGCACGCAGTGGACGTCCCAAAGAAGCTGTTACCGACGAAAACATCAGAAAAGTCCACAAAATAATTTCTGATAATCGTAAAGTGAAGTTGATTGAGATAACTGAGACCCTAAAGATAACAAATTAACGTGTTGGACATATCGTGAATGAATATTTGGATATGTGAAAGCTCTGTTCAAAGTGGGTGCTGCGCGAGCTCACAATCGACCCAAAAACAACAACGAATGGATGATTCTAAGCAGTGTTTGGAGCTGTTCAATAGTAATAAATCTGAATTTTTGCATCGTTATGTGACAATGGAGTCCAATCGACAGTCAGTCGAGTGGACTGCACGTGATGAACACTAAAAAATGCTATAACTTCACTAAAAATGCTATAAGTCACATACTAATAATGCAACAGCTGTCAAATTTATACACGTGTGTTTTGAAGGTTCGGTTTTCAGCCCACCTGTTAAAAATTAAAACCTGATATATAATATAATGCATCCAAAACAGTTTTGTCATATAACTAATATTGTTTAAATATATTTGCTTAGAAAAAATATTTTTTTAAAAGATTGTTAACAAAGAAAATAAAAACATCATTTGTCGTTTAAAAATTTGCATTTATTTAAAAAAGGCAAAGTTGATAACAATTATTTGTTGATATATTTAGTTAAGTTTCATGACTTATTAGTCTTGAATAAATGTTTACTGTTTTTTGTTTAAGAATATTCCATGATATCTTTGTTTTTGTTGCAATGACACTGTGTTTCTTGAAATCACTTCTTTCAGAAACAGGGACATTTACAATTCAACTGTCAGGCTCTCTGTTGGAGTTTTCAGGATTTTCTCCCATACCATATACAGATGCGAGACTATAATACAGAAGGCGTTATTTAATAGGCGTCCTTCGGTGTATTGCTCTTAGCACATAACAATGCTATACGAAGACCTTTGATGCACAATATATATATACCTATACACTCAAGAGCCAAAACATTATGACCACCCCTACATTTTGCAATGAACTCGCCTGGATGACGTGGAAGGCACGTGATCAGGTGGAAGTGGTATTTAACTGGTATTAAGGGGTGGTATTAATCTATGCCAAGGCGGGTTGAAGCTGTGTTGCGCGCCAAAGGTGGGCCCACTCGTTATTGACAGGTGGTCATAATGTTTTGGCTCTTGAGTGTATATAAATGATCGCACACTTTATCGGGGTGCCCTTATAGGTGTTTTCTTCAATTTCAGAAAAATAAATTTAACGTGTAACAATTATAAATGAATATAATTGAAGCATTGATTATTATTATTTTTTTATGTCGCTGTTATTTGAATCATGATGGTAAAGTAATGCATTTTTTGTCAACTGCTTATCAACTATCTTCAAAATAAGCAGGCAAATATATTCTTAAACGCATGCGCTTGTTTATGCATACGTAATGATATGTATTTATCTCTTTTTGATTTCCCGACCTTCAATTAACATAGTGTCGTTGCACAAAACCCTGACGACCTCGAATTTTCACATTTTTTCAAAATAACCACTTTCTGTTCTTTTTGTAATTATTATCTGATTTAACATTTCTATTCCTGGTCTCTGTCCCTGGACTTTTCATTTATCTGTTAATTCCACTTGGTTTTCGACTGCACTATGCACCAGGCTCACTGAATGAAGTTTTATTACTCTAATAAATATTTATTTCTTATAAAAGTTTAATACATTTAAAGCAGTTTTAAATTTAATATTGCGTCACGAATTCGAAAACATTTTAATAGTGACCTTCTAAAATCGTTCGCATGCCTACTTCACAGAGTAATCAAGATATATCAACATCCGTCTTGTTTTGTTGTTGTTTTCTTATCCCATTTGGTCCACATCAACATCTAGACCAAGTCCAAGAACTCGTGCGGACCCATGGAAGAAGGAAAAGAAGGGGGGGGGGGCAGCTGAAGTTGCCATGGAGCACCCGTAAGTAGAAGTCTGACTTGACTCTGTGTCGCTGAAGAAGGAAAGCAGTGCCTTTCTGGAAGTCTTTTAGGGGTAACTACCCCGCATTTGCGTATCGTATAAGAGAAAACCCAGAAAAAATCCTATTAAGTAGTCCGTCTAATTAGACACGCGGCTGTGCATCACAAAAGCCATCGTGTCTCCCCATGTTTTCAAATTGTGTCTACAGCATAGCTGCCAGCGGACTGAACCTCAGCCCTAAGTCTCACCAGCTGTACGCGTTGCCACTGAACCACAAGGCGGGCTACAGGTAAATAAATATACTAATGAATGAAGTATACTAATGTAAAAAATTGTTTCATCAATACTCATTGAATAGTTAGATGCATATATATATACCTGAGAATTCCATGAAAATATTATTCAAAATCCCCTTCACACGAATTTAGCTGAAATTTAACAGTAAAGATTGATTACAGTGCCTTCTTGGAGGTCTTATAGGGGTAACTACCCCGCATTTGCGTATCGTAGGGAAGAAAACCTTGAAAATTCCCATCAGGTAGTCCGACTCACGAGGCAAGATGCTGAATATCACAAACGCCGTCGAGTGTCCTGGTTTTTTGAAGCAGTGTCTACAACAAAATCGCCAGCGGATTGAACCTCCGCCCTAATGCTCACCAGCGGCGCACGTTGCTACTGAGCCACGAGTCGGACACCTTAAAATCATTTACTATTAGATCGGCAGATAGGTAATAAATTGAATCTTACCTAGAAAACAGCACGAAAATCTTGCTATTTTAAACTTACTTGCATCAGTTTTGAATGAATGTGTTCAGGGATGACATCTTCATATTTGCATTCTCATTATGGATCACTCATTATCATGACCAGTCACTCTCATTATCTCAACAGTAAATTTTAATCTAATAAAAATCATTATTTTTATTTTCTTAATCTTATGAAATTATTCTGAACATCTAATGGATTCTTCTTTTTAAATTTTCCTCCCAATAATCTTATACTTAATATTGTTATTCTTACAAAATGTAATTCTGTTCTTAATTCTGATGAAATTCATGATAATTGTTGAGACAAAATAAATCATTGACATAATTCGCGAAGAAAATTTTATTTTTTTTATCATAGCTTTAAAAGGGATGAAAATTTAACCATAGACAATTATTTTATTATTAAATTTTGGTTAATAAATATAGTTAAAAGTCTTATTACAAGCATCTGGTTAAACAAAAAAAAAAAAAAAAAAAAAGATATATATATTTTTTTAAATCTTTATTTAACGTCGATGATCATCTTAAGGAATAAACTACTTCATCATTTTCAGACCTACATTGAACAATCAATTGTATTCTTTTTCAAAAATTTTCCTCCAAATAATCTTATTCTTAACATTGCTATTCTTACAAAATATGTTGTTGTTCTAATGCAGCTGACAATACAGACAGTTATTCCTTATGCCATAAGCAAGGGATGCACTGCTGTTACTCATTCAGCACTACCCATGGGGCACGTGTAGCTTGAAGATTGGTTCCGGACGCGAGTAACACTAACCCCACAACGCTCTTATTAGGACCGGGACCTATGGCTTAAAGTGGATTCCGAACCACTACAAACATCCATAGCACCACCGGGACTCCAACCCAAAACCTGTGGTACCGAGTGCCAGTGATCTATCCACTCGGCCCCTCTTACAAAATTTAATTCTGTTTGCTACTAATTCTCAATGTCCTGCAGTGCGGGACAGGCAACCCATGAGTGATCTACTCATGGATGGAGGGAAAGGGGGCAGCTTCTGTAGTGATGGAGCACCCGTAGGTAGAAGGCTGACTTTTGCTCTGTGACGCTCTTATAGTCATACGAGACCGGGACTTACGGCTTAAAGTGGATTCCAAACCACTACAAACATCCATAGCACCGCCGGGACTCCAACCCGAAACCTGTGCTACCGAGCGCCAGAGCGCTAGCCACTCGACCATTCAGGCCCTATTTAATTCTGTTTTTAATTCTAATGAAATTCATGTTAATTATTGAGACAATTATTGAAATAAATCATTAACATAACTCAACTCGCGAAGAAAATATTAAATTCTTTTTAGGAAAGTTTTGAAAATGATGAAAATTTAACTTTCACGATTTTTGTTTAATATTAAATTTTAGTCCATTAATATATTTGAAAATTCTATTAGAAGCGGCGGGTAAAAAAAAAGACATCTTTCTTAAATCTTTATTTAACGGCGATGATCACCTTAAAAAATAAACTACTTCATTATCTTCAGACCTACAATGAAGGAAAACTACTTCTGAAATGACTCTTCAAAATAAATATCCTCAGAAAACTATCCTTTAATACCCTTCCACTGAACTACACCTCTCCTTTGTAGGACAGCTGTAGTTCAATAAACAAACAGGATTGAGTCAAAGCTAACCAGGACAGAGCTAAACAGGAACTCTTTTACAGAGTCCAGTTTATGTGCAAAATTAGGTAAACAAGATAATGGTTGTAATAGGGGAGCTAGAGAGAGTTTGATTGTATGAAGGTGCTTGCGGTGACAATCGTGACCACAGAAAAGCACTAGCAATGCCACCGAATATTCAGGAATATCATGAATAGGATCGTACCAGGTCTTGTGACTGTTTCTAGCGGCAGCATCCTCAAAGAAGGAACACCTAAGGCTCTTTTTAAATATCTTTCAATTCCTTCTATTAGTTCGCACTCTCCCTATATATATCTTGTTCAAATTTTCAATCGTTCATAAAATAATTTTTATTCATCGACTGGAGTTCAAATGCATTTTTTTTGAACTTGTAGTGGATGACACTGGATGTTAAATGCAGTTTTTTCAAATATTAATTCATTAATTAAATTTAATTAATCAGCTTTAGTTTTTTGTAGATTTAAGTTACATGTATCTACCAATAGATGGCGCCAGATAAATTTACAAAAAATGAATGAAAATTATTTGTAAAGGACTTTCTGCAGTATAGCGGGGAAAAAATAGGAATTGACTTAAAAAGTTTTTTTTTTTATATTACTTGTTTCTCTTGTTTTAAGACAATTCACCTGCGTTCCACTGCAGAACACTAAGAAACTCATATTGATACTCAGACTGAAAGTCGTATTTATAGAACATTTAGCCATATCAGGCGTTGCTCGGAGTGCACCATGAGGAGGTAGTTCTACGTTGAATTCCATTTTAATAAACATAAAAATATCAGTAAATTTTTATTCTAATAAAAATTATTATTTTTATTTTCTTAATTTTATGAAATTAATCTGAGCATCTAATGGATTATCCTTTTTAAATTTATCTCCAAGTAATCTTATTTTTAATATTGTTATTTTAACAAAAAAATATTCTGTTCTTAATTCTAATGAAATTCATGTCAATTATTGAGACAAAATAAATCATTAGCATAACTCGCGAAAAAAAATTCAACCATTTTAATATTAAATTTTAGTTAATAAATATGTTTAACAGAACGAAAATTTAACCATTTAGGATTATTATGATATTAAAGTTCAATTAATAAATATATTTTTTCTAAGTTCTATTATAAGTGACCAGTAAAAAAAAATTCATCTTCCTTAAATCTTTATTTAACGGTGATGACCATCTTAAAGAATAAGCTACATCATTATCTTCAGACTTATACTGAAGAAATTAATTCCAAAATTAGTCTTCGAAATAAATAAGCTTAGAAAAGTATCCTTTAATACCCCTCTATTGAACTGCAGCTTAAATTTACAAAAGAGCCCTATTTCTGTGTAAAATTAGGTAAACAAGATAATAGCTGTAATAGCGACGATATTGTTGGAAGATACCCCGAATCGTAAACACGGTTAATTATCCATTAAAACGTAATAAAGGAGTGTTTTTTGGGGAACACTCTTTGTAAAAGGAGAGAGAGATTTATGTTAGAATGATGGCCTTCTTTGTGATTGTTAATTAGGGTTAATGTATTGTGTTTAGAGTTAGAGCGAGAAGCCATGGAGTTTCGAAAATGTAAGCAAAACAATAAATAATGTTCAACAATAAGGAATAATTAATGTTGCGTGTGGCAAAGTGAATGAGTTTGCCTTTAAGTAAACATAATGTAAAGTGAATTATCTAATTGGTATTTTAATTATTTGTGAAACTGATGAAACTTTATTTGTATTAGAGTGTTACGGGTCGTATATCTTGTAAAGGTAGATTTTGTTCAATCATTGTTATTGTTTTACAAGGGCAAATATGCAAATTATAAAGTGAATTATCTAATTGGTATTTTAATTATTTGTGAAATCGCTGAAACGTTATTTGTATTAGAGTGTCACGGGTCGTATATCTTGTAAAGGAATATTTTGTTTAATCTTCGTTATTGTTTAACAAGGGCAAAGATGCGAGTTATGATGCCAGCGTTTTGCAAGTTATATGTAAAGAAACCCCAAATTTTAACTGCACAGATTGCATGACTATATGAAATTAATATGGAAATAAGACTGTACAGATTGCGTGGCTATGATAATGAAGCAGATAATAAATGAGTAACTTAAATATACTATTTTACATAATATTAATTAAATTGTTATCGGCCTCTAGGCCAAAAGACTGCATGAGTTCTATTACTTTAAGAAAATGCAATAAAAGAATCCTCGTACAGGATATTTGTATAGACGACTCATCGCAGAACTCTCTCCCTTCTTAAAAAACTCTTTTAAAGACAATCAGTCAAGAGGAGTGGGGTGGAGGGGTTAGCTTTCCTCACTTTTCATTGGAGTAAACATTTCTCAGCTCGTAGTCTATCACCCATTACGATGAAACAACTCATGGTTATCAATTGGTTAATATTTGATCTGTTAGGGTATCGGCCTGTAAAGGTCTCACATACGGTCTCTAATTTCCTTATTATACATGATACCGAACATCTACTATCCGATTTAAGTGACATGTTGTTCTCATTAGAACAAAATACTAATTGTATGTAAAATAACTACCCACAATAAAGCTCATCTGCTGGCAAATGTGAGTGATGTGTTTGTTATATATTTATCAAATAAAATACAATCCTCTGTCTGGGAATAAAATCCCAAAACTCTTCTCGTGAGAAAAAAAATGCTATAATAGCTAACCTTCATTGCGTAGTATTGAATCTACTAAATCTGTCATATTAGCAGATGTCGTAACATAAGTTCTTGTAACAAATTCTTAACAATGACATAAGTTCTTGTATTAAAAAAATACTTTACTTTACCATGTTAAGAACTTCTTAGAGCCTTCTTATATTATTAAAAGAATGCATTAAAAAATAACAATTTCCTATAAAGAAAGTAGCGCCCAATTAAGTAGGCGTAACACTACTAATTACTAAGATTGTAGTCCTCTTTTAATTCACTTTTTTTTTTAAAGATAAAGATTATTAAAAGAAATTGAAACGTTAAAGACTTAAAGATTCTTTTAAAATGTCACTTAAATGCTGAACAAAAAAAAAAGGCTTTTCAGAAAAAAACATAAATAAGAAAGAATATACTTCAAAATTATTCTTTAGAGGCGCAATTTATTCGTAGTTTTAGAAAGAAAATTTACTTTCAAAAAAAACTTTAATGCTATAGAATTTTTCGAAAATTGTTAGAACTTAGAACATATTCTTTTTGGAAGATTATTTTTTTACCAGACTAAATTTTGCACATTTTTTAAGATCAGAAAATATATTGAAATTTTCCTTTGTTCGGGAACGATAAAATTTCACCGAGTCGTTTTAGGGAATAAGGCTTCCATTTTTTTAAACACTATTTGTGCAAACGTTAAATCGATGTAGAGATTTGAAAGCTTTCTGTTTCTAAAAATGTTCTTATTTAGGCTTTTATTCTTAGAAAACTAAAATATAAGCCCCCTCCCCCCAAAAAAAAAATAGGAATACAAATTGAAACCTAGAAATTCATGTGCTCAGAAACAGTAACATTTGGAATTCGACTTCTCGTCTCGAAAATGTTTCAATTGTCTTAGAGAAATTTCAATCGAGCGAAAAGCATAAAAGAAACAAAATTTATTGTTTGTAATATTTTATCCTTAAAATACTCTTGTATAGATTTCTTTCCTTTAAAAAAACTTCAATAAATTCCTCCCATTTTTATTATTGAAGCTTGTACAGTCGGCAAAAAAAGGAACACTCTTAATAACTTTTCTAAATATCATTAAATCTTCATATAATATTATCGTACCAGGGTTTGTGACTTGTTCTAGCGGCAACATCCTCAACAAAAAAAAGAGCATCTAAGGGTCTTTTTAATCATACTCTCTCTTGTTTTGAGACAAGAACTCACTCTGAGAACCAGACTGAAAGCCGTGTTTGTTGATCATTTTGCCCTATCAGATGTTGCCAACATCCTCAAAGGAGGAGCACCTCTTTTTAATATCTTTTCTTTTGTTTTGGGACAATCACCTGCGTTCCACTGCATAACTCTAGGAAACTCATACTGATACTCAGACAGAAGGCAGTGTTTGTACATCATTTTGTCGTATCAGACGTTGCCCGGAGTGCACCATGAGGAGGTAGATCTACGTTGAATTCCATTTTAATAAACATAAAAATATCAGTAAATTTATATTCTACTAAAAATTATTATTTCTATTTTCTTAATATTATGAAATTAATCTGAGCAGCTAATGGATTCTTCTTTTTAAATTTACCTCCAAGTAATCTTATTTTTAATATTGTTATTCTAACAAACAAGTAATGTAAAAAAAAATTCTTTATAAATAATTTTCATTCATTTTTTTAAGTTTATCTGGCGCCATCTATTGGTAGATATATGCAACTTAAATATAAGCAAAACTGAAATTAATTAATTAAATTTAATTAATGAGTTAATACTTGAAAAATCTGTATTAACATCAAGTATCACTACAAGTTTAAAAAAAATATATTTCAACTTGAGTGGATGAATTAAAAGTATTTTATGAACGATTGAAAATTTGAACATGATATATATAGGGACAGTGTGCGCTAATAGAAAGAATTGAAAAAGATTCTGTTCTTAATTCTAATTAAATTCATGTCAATTATTGAGACAAAATAAATTATTAACATAAGTCGTGACAAAAACTTTAACCATTCTAATATTAAATTTTAGTTAATAAATATGTTTAAAAGGAACGAAAATTTAACCATTTAGGATTATTTTAATATTAAAGTTTAGTTAATCAATATATTTTTTCCTAAGTCCTATTATAAGTGACTAGTAAAAAAAATGCATCTCCCTTAAATCTTATTTAACGGCGATGTGCATCTTAACGAATAAACTACATCATTATCCTCAGACCTACTACACTGAAGAAATTAATTCTGAAATTACTCTTCAAAATAAATAACCTTAGAAAAGCATCGCTTAATACCCTTCTATTGAACTGCAGCTTAAGTTTACAAAAGAGCCCTGTTTATGTGTAAAATTAGGTAAACAAGATAATGGCTGTAATAGGGAGGATAATGTTGGAAGATATCCCGAATCGTAAACACGGTTAATTATCCATTAAAACATAATAAAGGAGTGTTTTTTTTCGGAACACTCTTTGTAAGAGGAGAGAGAGATTTATGCTGGAGTGATGGTCTTCTTTGTGATTGTTAATTAGGGTTAATGTATTATATTTAGAGTTAGAGCGAGAAGCCATGGAGTTTCGAAACTGTAAGCAGAACAATAAATAATGTTCAACAATAAAGAATAATTAATGTTGCGTGTGGCAAAATGAATGAGTTTGCCTTTAAGTAAACATAATGTAAAGTGAATTACATAATTGGTATTTTAATTACTTGTAAAATTGTTGAAACATTATTTGTATTGGAGTGTTACAGTGTCGTAAATCTTGTAACGGAAGATTTTGAGTGTTCAATCTTCGTTATTGTTTAACAAGAGCAAAGATGCAAATTATAAGAAAGAAGAAAATTTTGCAAGTTACATGTAAAGGAACCCAAATTATGACTGCACAGATTGTGTGGTTATGATAATGAAACAAATTATAAATGAGTAACATAAACATACTATTTTACATAATATTAATTAAATTGTTATTGGCCTCTAAGCCAAAAGACGGCAAGATTTCTATTGCTTTAAGAAAATGCAATAAAAGGAACCTAGTATAGAATATTTGAATGGACGACTCATAGCAGAACTCTCTCCCTTCTTAAAAAACCCCTTTTTAAGACAATCAGTCAAGAGCGGGGGAATGGGGGGTCAGCTTCCCTCACTTCTCATTGGAGTAGGCATTTCTCAGCTCGTAGTCTATCACCCATCACGGTGGAACAGCTCATGGTTATCAATTTCTTAATATTCAATCTGTAAGTTTCCTTATTATACATGATATCGAATATCTGCTATCAGATTTAAGTAGGTTGTTCTCTTTAGAACAAAATATTAATTGCATGTAAAATAACTATCCACAATAAAGTTCATCTGCTGGCAAATGTGAGTGACGGGTTTATTATATATTTGTCAAATAACATACAATCTTCTCTCCTGGGAATGAAATGCCAAAACTCTTCTCGTGAGAAAAAAAAAGCTACAATCGCTAACCTTCATCGCGTGATATTGAATCCACTTTAAATCTGTTGTATTAACAGATGAAATAACATCAGTTCTTGTATTAAAAAATACTTTACGTTACTCTGCTAAATAATTCTTAGCGCCTTTCTATATCACTAAAAGAATGCATTATAAAGTAATATCCTTTAACAAAAAGTAACATCAAATTAAGTAGGCGTAACACGACAAATTACCATGATTGTAGCACTCTTTTAAATCACTTCTTACTTTTTTTTGTAAAAGATGTAGATTATTAAAAGAAATTGAAATGCTAAAGACTTAAAGATTCTTTTAAAAGGACATTTACAGGCTAAATAAAAAAAGACTGTTAAGAAGAACACTTAAAAAGAAAAGAAAATTCTTCGAAAGTATTCTTTAGAGGCAAAATTTAGTCGTAGTTCTGGGAAGAAAATTTACTTTCACTGAAAACATTAATGCTATAGAATTTTTCGAAAATTGTTAGAACTTAGAACATTTTTTTTTTTTTGGATGATTATTTTTTACGAGGGTAAACTCAGAACTTTTTTTAATATCAGAAAATATATTTAAATTTCCCGTTGTTCAAGAATGGTTAAATTTCACCGAGTCGTTTTAAGGAATAAGCCTTCCATTTTTTTAAACACTGTTTGTGCAAACGTTAAATCGATGAAGAAATTTGAAAGCTTTCTGATTCTAAAAATGTCACCTTTTATTCTTAGAAAACTAAAATATAAGTTTCTCCCCCTCCAAAAAAATATCAATAAATAAGAATACAAATTGTAAACTGGAATTTCATGTGCTCAGAAACAGTAACATTTAAAATTCTAGTTCTCGTCTCGAAAATGTTTCAATTGTTTTAGACAAATTTCAATCGAGCGAAAAGCATCAAAGGAACAAAAGTTATTTCTTGCAATATTTTATCCTTAAAGCACTCTTTTATGGATTTCTGTGCTTTAAAAAAAACTTCAATAAAATTCTCCAATTTTTATTGTTAAAACTTGTACAGTCGGCAAAAAAAAGGTTATACCCTTAATAACTTTTGTAAATATCGTTAAATCTTCATATAAGAGGTATCGTTTCAAATAGATTGAATAGAATTAACTTATGATGCAAATCAACTGATTAACAAAATTAATTATGGCTAATTAACGCTTAACTCAAAAATGTTTCATTACAGAAGCCGTCAATTTGAACGCAATAGATTCAATGGGGGCATGATGGCCGAGTGGCTGGCGCTCGGTACCACTGGTTTTATGCACATTAATATGAAATTTAATAATTTATTGTTTTAAATATAAAAAAAAATTTATAATTTTCAAAGAATATTTTTGTATTTAATTACATTTTGTTATAAAATAAAATGCATTAATTTGGTGATACTGAATATTGTTTTATACTATACTCAAACCAGTCCGAAGCATATCTTCAAACTGCAACTGCACCTGGGTAGTAATCGGGACAACCCTTGTTTATAGCATAAAGATAATTGTCTAGGTATTTGTCAGCTGCATTAAAAAAATATTTAATGTTAATATTATGGTCCTGATGGTCGAGTGGCAAGCGCTCAGTACCACAGGTTTCGGGTTCAAGTCCCGGCAGTGCTGTGGGTGTCTGTAGTGATTCGGAATCCACTATGAACCGTAGTTTCCGATCTTATAGGATCGTAGTGCGTTGTGGGGTAGTGTTACCCTCATCCGTAGCTTTACCTCAAGCTACACGTTGCCCCTGGGTAATGCTAAATGAGGAACTGTGATGCCGCTCTTGCTTTTGGTATAAAGATTAACTGTCTGTATTGTCAGCTGGCTGCATTAGAAAAACAACAATAGATTCAATGTGTGAAAAATAATATCAATATCAATATCGTTTCGTTCAATTTAATGAATAATATAATATGTACCATCTTCTGATTATGATTACTAAGAAAAAGTACAAAAAAAGTGCTTGATTTTTTTTGAAAAAAGGTTGGTGAATAATAAAAATAATAATACATAATAATTGTTTATTTAAAAAATAATAATTACTCAACTTATTTTATCGCAATTATACCATTTAGATGGTTGAATAAAATATTTAATGACATCTCGTCTGAGCGATGAATGGTGAAAATGTTTTTGAGACCGCCCTGAAAAATTACGTCATTATTTTTTTGTAGGCGTCTTAAATTTTCTAAGCCAATGGCATCAAATTGTTAACAATGACGATTGCTATTTGTCTTTTAAATTCACCAAAATTAATGAGCTTTAATTGAAATAGGATATCTCTTTTTGACATGGTCATTTATAACTAATTTGTGAAAAGGACAGAAATTTTTACATGATTGCGGTTTAAATTATCCATAAAACAGAAGGATTTTGTTTTGGGAAGTGGAGTTTTTCGCGTCCTTGACCACTTTCAATTTTGGACTTCATTATTAAATGCAATTATTAAATAATTAAGTAAAATAATTAATTCAAAAGAAAAAATTGTTCTAAAAGATCATCTGGTGAACTCAAGATAATTTTATTTCAAAGTGAAAATCAGATGAATGACTAGCACTATGGCGTTCAACCTACAGATTTCGGGTTCGAGTCTCGGTGGTGCAATGCATGTTAGTAGGGGTTAGGAAACCACATTAAACCGTAGGTTTTGGTCTAGTATGACTGTTGGACATATGACATATGACCTGACAACCCTATCTCTTAAAAAGAAAACGTCGCTTGTCTAGAAAACTGTCAGTTGGCACATTTCTTTGGCCCACCATGGGTTGTTTCGCCAATGAAGAAGAAGAAAAGGTTTGGAGTATCCGGAGAGACAGTCAGGGAACTAGGGGAAAGAAACCTTACAAGCAAAACAAAAAATCTCAAATCTACTTCTTGGATGGCGATAAATCCACAGGTCAGAGAGTTTTCCGTTGGGACCATCCTGATGGAAGACAGTATTAATCTCTTGATACTACGATAAGAAGAATTTTCGATCTTAGACTAGATTAAATCTCTGGTGCTTGGTACCACAGGTTTCGGGTTCGAATCCCAGCGGTGCCGTGAATGTTTGTAGTGGTTCGGAATATACTTTAAAACATAGATCCCGGTGTATCAAGATCGTAGAGCGTTGCGGGGGCATTGTTACTCCGCGTCTGTAGCGTTTCAAGCTACACGCACCTCCTGGATAATGCTAAGTGAGTAACGTCGTTGCAGCGCTTGCTTTAATATTGCTTGCATCCAAGACAACTGTCTAGGTGTTTGCAAGCTGCATTAAAACAATAAATATATAGAGTAAATATAGTAAATTCCAACGATGCACCCTGGAAGACATCGAATCTGATACCTATCTGTCATTATATTAGATAATAGAGAGTTTTTGCATACCGTATTTTGGACGTCCGTTAGCTTTTTCTTCTTAGCGCGCATGCTCATAGGAAATTGCGCATGCGTATCTGTAATAATGTTTCCTAAGAGCATGCGCGTTAGGGAGAAAAAGCTAACGGACGTCCAAAATACGGTATGCAAAAACTCTGTAATGATTATAAGTTAAAGCTCCCATCATTTTAAAACAGCGCTATTAGTGAAACGTTAGACTATTTCCAACCTTAATATTCCCTTTAAATAGAAATGAGAGTATGAAATTTAATCTCCATCTTATTACTGCAACATTCCTGGATCTGTTGAAATTCTCGAATTGTGAACCGTGTAATTATTCTCCAAGGAGAGAGAGTACACAAGTACTTTCGCCTGCGACCGTAACAGAATAATTAATCTCATCAGACCCCCTTCTGCGACGAGAACTCTGAATCGGCACTTGAAGAAAGCGCCAGGACACCACTAATTACTCCCAGGGCAGTTGCAGCAGTGCCTGTTTTTCTCAAAGTCATTGAATTTAATGACTAGGAGAGTGGAAGAAGGGGACTGTTTTACTCTGTTCTGTAATGCAGCAATGTGTAATGCTGTAAATTAAAAGAGAGTAGAAAGTAACAGTTCGAGAAACAGCGATGTTTTATGTTTTGGTTTTTTTTTGGTGGACTTTTACAGTGAAATCAGCTGTATTAGAAAAGGAATATAACTACTTTTTTTTGTTCTAATGCAGCTGGCAAACACTTAGACAGCTTGGTCTTGGATGCCTTAAGGTAAGCGCTGAACAGACGTTACTCACTTTGCATTACCCAGGGGGCGCGTGTAACTTGAAGATAATCCACGGACGCGGAGTAACAATGCTCCCGTAACGCTCTACGATCCTATTAGGACCAGGACCTACAGTTTAAAGTGGATTCCGAACCACTACAAACATCCATGGCACCGCCGGGATTCGAACCCGATACCTGTGGTACCGAGCACCAGATCGCTAGCCACTCGGCCATTCAGGCCCAGGAATATAATTATAGGACCTATAAAATTGAATGTTAAGTTTTAAGTAATAAGTAGTAAAAAAAGGAAATAATATTAGAATTTTAGCTTCTTAACTAAATGGAAGAATTATTGGTTCGCAAATAATTTCACTTTTTTTAGGCTGCTTTCGAAAAACCTGCTTTTAATTTACCTGCTTCATTAAAGCTGGCGACCTGATGGCCAATTGGCTAGTGCTGTGACCCTTGGTACCACATGCTTTAGATTAGAGTCCTGGTGGCGACATGGACGTTTGTGAGTGGTTCGGAATGCCCGTTAAACTGTAGGTCCCGATCTAATTAGCCTAAAGTTTCTTGAATTCTTTCGAAAATTCTTGAATTGTGAACTGTGTAATGATTCTCCAAGGTGAGAGAGAGAGATTGCACAGGCATTTTCACCTGCAACCGCAACAGACTAATGAATCCCATCAGAACCCCACTGCGACTAGAGTCCTGAATCAGCACTTGAAGAAAGGACACCTTCCATTACTCCCGGGGGCGGTCGCAGGAGCGCCTGTTTTTCTCGAAGTCATTGAATTTAATGACTTCGAGGCAGTGGAAAGAGAGGACTGTTTCACTCCGCTCTCTAATGCAGCAATTTGTAATGGTGTAAATTAAAAGAGGGTAAAAAGGAACAGTCGTAACAGTGAGGTTAAATGTTTTAGTTTACTGGTGGACTTTTATATTCACATCAGATGCATTAAAAAATAATATATATGTTTTTTGTTCTAATGCTGCTGACAAACACTTAGACAGCTTGGTCTCGGATGCCTTAAGGCAAGTGCAAATCAAACCAAACCGTGGATAGACACGATAAACCCACGGAAAATACTTTCCCGTTAGAATGATAGAAGAGGGTGTGAATCTTCAGGTACTACGATACTGATAATGTTCGATCTTAGTATAGGGTAAATATAGTAAATTCCTCAAGTGCATCCTGGATGACGCTGAATCTTCGACATATCTGTCATTATACAGCCGACTGATTATAAGCCAATGCTACTAGTATTTTAAAGCCACGCTATTCGTGAAATTCTCTCACATTAGACTATTTCCATCCTTAATAATCCCTTTAAATAGAAAGGAGAATACGAAACTTAATCTTCATATTTTTATTCTTATTACTGCAACATGCCTGGAACTGTTGAAATTCTTGAATTGTGAACCTTGTAAGTATTCTCCAAGGAGGGTAAATTAACATTACCCAGACACTTTCTGCTCCAACCGCAGCAGACTAATGAATCTCATCATCAGAACCCCAGTGCGAAGAGAATCCTGAATCAGCATTTGAAGAAAGGACGCCATCCATTACTCCCCGGGGGCGGTCGCAGCAGTTGCTGTTTTTCTCAAAGTCATTGAATTTAATGATAGAGGCAGTGGACTGTTTTACTCTGCTCTGTAATGCAGCAGTTTGTAACGTTGTCAATTAAAAGAGTGTAAAAAGGAACAGTTTGATTAACAGTCTTAACAGTGCGGTTATTTGTTTTGGTTTCATGGTGGACTTTTATATTGAACTCAGATGCATTAAAAATAATATAAGTGTTTATAAAATTGAATGTTACGTTTTAAATAATAAGTAATGATAAAGAAAATAATAGTAACAAAACGAGGGTGCCTGCTGACCGAATAGCTAGCGCTCTGTCGCCGAGTATCAAAGGTTTCGGATTCGAGTCCCGCCGGTACCATGGATGTTTGTAGGAGGTTTGGAATCCATTTTAAACCGGATTAAATAAATTTTTAACCATTAGGTTCCGGTCTAACGTCATCGTAGAGCTTGCGGGGGGATTATTATTACGCGTCCGTATCTTATCTTGAAGCTACACGCCCCTCCTGGGTAGTGCTAAGTGAGTAACGTCGGTGGAGTGCTTGCCTCAAGGCATCCATGGCAACAGTCTAAGTGTTTTCCAGCTACAATAGAAAGAAAAAAATATTAACTAAATGAAAGATTTACTGTTTTGTAATTCATATCTAATTTTTTAGACTGATTTCGAAACATGGTTTTTAATTTATCTGCTTCATTAAAGGTGGCGGCCTGATGGCCAATTGGTTTGTGCTCTTGCCTTTAGTACTACAGACTTCAGGTTCGAATCCTGGCTGTGACATTGATGTTCGGTAGATGTTCGGAATCTACGTTAAGCTGTAGGTCCCCGTCTAATTTGCTCGAAGTAGGGACCTGATGGCAAAGTGGGTAGCTCTCGGTAACACAGGTAAGTACGAGTTCCATGGATGTTTGTAGTGGTTCTGAATCCCCTTTAAACCGTAACTCCCGGTCTTCTATGACCGTAGAGCGTCGACTTGTTGATAGTGTTCTAGGGAATCCGGGGGCCTGATGACTGAGTGGGTAGCGCTCTGGCACTAGGTACCACAGATTTCGGTTTCGAGTCCCGGCGGTGCCATGGATGTTTGCAGTGGTTCGGAATCCATTTAGCAGAAGATCCCAGTGTCATATGACCTTAGAGCGTCACAGAGCCCAGTCAAACTTTTCACCCACATCATTCCCAAACAGTAAAGGGGCAACTTAGTTCTAGACACAGTGATGGGGTGTGGTGCAATAGTAGTAGTAGCAGTAAACACAGGAATCCCTCTTGTCAGAGAGAACCGTAACTCTGACAAACTGGTTTATGATCTGTTAGAGAGTCTGACTCAGTCATTCTCCTCTCACGTCTGGACTCAGTTTTAGAAGAACACAGGCCCACTGAGCGCCAGAGAAAAGTGTCATTATATTTCTATAAACATATTAATACCGAGATGCCATAGCAGTAGCTAATTGGATTCGAGATCATAATGTTTTTGTTTATTCTGTCATGTTTGACGAAAGAAGTTTTTTTTTCTTTCTAATTCAGCCTGCAAACACAGACAGCTTGGTCTTAGATGCCTTAAGGCAAGTGCTGCACAGACGTACTCACTTTGCATTACCCAGGGGGCGCGTATAACTTGAAGATAAGCTACGGACGCGGAGTAACAATGACCCCGCAATGCTCTACGATCCTATTAGACCGGGACCTACTTTTTAAAGTGGATTCCGAACCACTACAAACAACCATGGCACCGCTGGGACTCGAACCTGAAACCTGTGGTACCGAGCGCCAGAGCGCTAGCCACTCGACCATTCAGGCCCTTGACGAAAGAAGTACATTATTTATAAAATATTTGTTAAAGAATATTATAGCTAATTAAAGAAAAGGCCACCCACATCATAAAACGTGTATGTAGAACACTTTGTTTAGTCGAATCATTGCACAAATGCTTCATTACATAATGTTGTTCTAATACAGCTGACAATACAGAGACAATTAACCTTCATGCCATAAGGAAGAACTGCACCTCTGTTACTCATTGAGCACTACCAACGGGGTACGCGTAGCTTGAAGGTATGCTACAGACGCGAGTAATACTACCCCCACAACGCTCTACGATCCTATTACACCGGGATCTATGGTTAAAAGTGGATTCCGAACCACTACAAACATCCAAGATACTGTCGTGACTCGAACGCCAAACCTCTAGTGCCGAGCTAGAACTTGTGTCATGATGGAAACCCGTAGGTAGAAATCTGACTTGGCTCCATGATGCCGACTTTTTATGGGGTAGGTTTATCAGCCCTACCCCCAACGCACAATAGCCATACCAGACCGGAACCTATGGTTTAAAGTCGATTCCGGACAATTACAAACATCCATGGCACCGCCGGGCCTCGAACCCGAAACCTGTAGTACCGAGCATTTAGCCACTCGGCCATCACGCCCCTTCATTATTTAATAAAATTACACAAAATTTAAAAACATGAATTTAAAATTATTTCAGGTTCATTTAGTTCAGGTTCGAATCCTAACGGGGGTATGGATGTTTGTTAGTGGTTTGGAATCCACGTAGGTCCCTATCTAATTAGCCGAAAGTGTGCAAAAATGATCGTAGATAGATAAACCTATATCCTGGTGAGAGTTTCGTTGTTGTTGTTTTTTGTCCCACTTATAGACATCCATATGAAGCCTACGAACCCATACGGACTTATGGTTAAAGGGAAAAGGGGTTGTTCCTATTGTGATGGAGCACCAGGAGGTAGAAGTCTGACTTAGCTTCGTGACGTTCTGCAGTCATGAGTCCGGGAACTACAGCTTAAAGTGGGATCCGAATCACTACAAACCTCCATGGCACCACTGGAACTCGAACTCGAAAGTTAATGTACCGAGGGCTAGACACTAACTCATTCGGGTCCCGTTTTCTATAGTTAAGTCGTAGTAACCCGGTTGGGGGATTGATCGCCGAGTGTCTAGCACAGGTACTCGGGTTCGAGTCCCCAACTTGAAACCTGTAGCACCGAATGCCAGAGCTCTACCCACTCAGCCATCAGGCCCCTTCATTACATAATAAAACTATAGAAAGTTTAAAAACACGAATTTAAAATTATTTCATCACATTTGCAACATTTTTTTTCATTTCTAAAAAACCCATTATATTATATACAATATTGCCAAGTAGACAATTTATGTTACAAGTCACTATAAAAGTTTTTTTATGCTGCCAGCTAATAACATTATTAGTTTCTTTACGTCTTTTTTAATTTGCAGCTTCGGCGATAAAAATACTTCTACTTTTATTCGTCGAAGTACTCGTTGACCAAAAAAAAAAAAAAAAAAAATTATTTGTTGGGAAAAAAAAAAAAAAATAGTTGAGTCATCTTTTTAGTTCGGAGAAGCAATTAGTGCTTTTTTTGAAATAATTCAATTGATTTCTTCTTCGCTTTCGCAACAATAAAACTGTACTGGTCGATTGGAGAATAAACAATAAAAATGGCTTCCATTATGTGTGCTATTGTGGTATGTATTGTTTTGTTAATAATTAAATTTCTTTTTGCAGTAGTAATTTGCAACAATATTATTTTAGCAATAAATACTACAGAGTATCGAGTTATGAAGTCCAACCTGAAGAAATTTTATATTTATAAATGTAATAATACTTTACTGTTATTTATTAATAAAGTGCATGTTGTGAAAAAAGGAAAAAAAATTGTTAATTTAAAAACTGTTTTTTAATTTTAGTAATAGGATGTAGTTTTATTGAAAATATATATATTATATTAAAGCAAGAATAATATATGAAACTCGCTTATTTTTTTAAACTTGCATTTAATTTTTAAAATTATTTACTAGAATGTAGAATTCGTAAGAAAGACAAAAAAAAAAGGATTGTTTTTTAAATTGACCGATACATGGCTATTATTAGTTAAAATTGTACCAAAAAATCTAAGTTTTTTAAAAAAGTATACATTTATATACATTTAACCGATATTAAAGCAAGGATAATATATGAAATTCACTGTTTATTTTTAATTTCCATTTGAATTTCGAAAATTTTTTACTCTAATGTAGAATTTGTAAGAAAGGCAATAAAATATTTTTAGATTAAAAGATATATGGTATTAAAATGTATATATTTTTTTAAAGTGAGATTTTTGGTACATTTATGTACGTATATCTGATGTTAGATCAAGAATAATACATGAAATTCAGTTTTTTTTAAACTTGCATTTGAATTTTTGAAATTCTTTATTTTAATGTTAGACTTTGTAAGAAAGACAACAAGGATTTTTTTTAGATTAAAAGAGGACGTCATAATGTACCAAAAATCGAAGTTTCCAAGCAATTTACATTTATATACTTATTATCTGATATTAAAGAAAGGATAATATATGAAATTCGCTGCTCTTTTTTAAATTTTAAATATGAATTTTGAAAATTCTTTACTCTAATGTAGAATTTGTAAGAAAGACAATAAAATATGTTTTTAGATTAAAAGATATATTATATCACAATATACCAAAAATCTAAGTTTATAAAAGTATACATTTATATACGTATATCTTTTATTAAAGCAAGGATAATACGTGGAATTCACTACTTTTTTTAAAATTTGAATTTTGAAAATTCTTTATCCTAATGTAGAATTTGTAAGAAAGACAAATGTTTTATAGATTAAAAGTTATATATCATAATGTACCAAAAATTGAAATTTAAAAAGTTAAAATAAAATTTTCTTGATGTTCTCTATAAAGGGGAGGCTTCTTTTAGAATCCAATGATTACGTGTTTTCGTAGTGTGTGTGTTCGTAATTAGAATTCACACACGTGTATTAGAATTAATAGTATTATAGAATACAAGCAAAAAGTTTAGAGAAAAACCGAATTGTTTCATATGTAAATTATTTTAATTCCAAATGAATGATATTTTTAATTTATTAATGACAAATCCGTTATACAGACGTTAATTCTAATTTTATATAAATATTTTATTTATTTTATTACATATTATAAATATTTTATTTATAAATATTTAATTTTTTTAATATTTATTTTCTATGTAAAACTATGTTCGTAAACTCTTAAGTATTAATAAACACGCATAAAGGAATTATAAGTAATTAAGTCTGTTATCTTTAATAACTTTTAAAGATAGTATTTTTTAATTGAATGGAATATTGAATTTCCAATTTTTTAATGAAGTATATCGACTATTTTTGAAAAATTTATTCATTTCATATTTAAATTGTTTCTAATTTGTGTACAAATAAGAAAATTGTTCCGTTGATAATTAGTGAAATAAAATTAAGAATTGTTCAACTCGAGAGCAAAATTGTTAGCATTAATCAATTATTATAGAGAACGGTAAAAATTTAAAAGGACTTAATAATATTTCATGCATTTTATTTTTTATTTCACTGAAAATGGGTTTCTGCTATAATCCTGTATTTTTAAATGCATGTAATGGCCCACAAAAGAGTTCTGTTGTGATGGAGCACCCGTAGGTAGAAGTCTGACTTGGCTCTGTGATACTGACCTTTTACAGAGTAGGGTTGTCTGTCCTACGTCAAACAGTCGTATTAGACCGGACCAACGGTTTAAAGTTGATTCGGAACCACAAAAAAAACCAAAACACTTCCATGGCCCGTCCTGGACTATAGTACCTATAGTCACAGCGGTAACAACCCAGTGCGGCAGGCCCTATAACTACGTTTAATAAAGTATCGGTGATTTGTAAATAGAAGTGGCTAATTTAAAATGAGCGAAATCGAAAAATTTTAATTAAACAAAAGCAAGGTTTGTTGTGTATAAGATATTGAATACATATAAATAAACTTTTATTGGTTACATAAAATCTGATGGTAAACAATGGATTTGTCATTTAATTCAAGGGAAGCTATGCAATGTACTTATAAATGGGACGTTTATGATTTAAATATTCTAAAATGTTTATTGGTAGGAAGTAAAATTACTGAATATTATTAAAATTTTTAAAAATTTAAATTATACAATGTAAAATTAAAATATTAAAACTACGACACATTACTAAAACTATATCCAGTATATAAAAAATACTATGTTATAAGATAATATAGAAATTCAATAAATTATTTTAAGACGGATAAAAACAAATAATTGTCAAAGATTAAATAATTTTTTAATATTTTAATGGTTATTGTCTAAGTATATTCTTGATAATAGTAGCTAAAGGATATATTTAGGTATATGTAATATATTTGATTAATCTTGTAATTATTTTTCTCGATAATATAGCAGTATATAAGTAAATTAAGCAAAATGGATTCTATATTATGAATCCTTAATCTTCAATCAATATAGGACGCAATTAAATCTTACACCACATATATTTTTCATCCATATTGATAATTTTCTAATTTTTTTTAATCACTAAATCTGCATACTATTAGGAAAAATGAACTTTAATATAATCGGATGCTTGCAACAAAATCGACATATCACAAATCGGAGCTGTTTAATTGGCAACCCAGAATTGTAATGAATGCTATCTAAAACAATTCGTCAATTTCTTTAAAGCATTAATATTTTACCACCATTTCGTTGCCTATAATCAATAACGTTGTATTTAATCCATAGGAGTAATTTTTGCCCCGAAAAAATAAGACCGTTGCTCTTTGATGTAACATGTTCCAACCAAGTTCTGGTTTTTTTTTTATACCTATGGCATAAAAGTAAAAAATATTAATTCTGTTTTAAAGAGAATTTTTGCTGTCCCAATTATGTAATTTTTTTATTATGAATTTGATACCGTAGAAACTGGAAATGAGATTTGCTTTGAAAAACTAAAATGGAAACGAAATTTTTTTTCCAACGATTTGTAGTCTTCATATTTGCTATAGAAACAAAAATATTGATTAATATTACAATTCATCATTGTTTCTGTCTTCTACAAAACATTTTTAATTTTTATAAATAATTCATTCCAATCTTTTTCATCAACTAACACTCCGATGTAGGATAGCGGCCTGATCGCTAATTGGCTGGCGCTCTGGTCGTTGGTACTACAGGCTTCAGGTTTGAATCCTGCCGGTGGGATGGATGTTTGTGAGGGGTTTGGAGGTCTCGGTCTAAACTGTAGGTCTCGGTCTAATTAGCCTGATGTGTGCACAAAATAACCGTCAAGCGATAAACCAAACCGATGCAGAATAAGTGCCTAAAAGTCGGGGTTCCTTTCAATCTCTCATAACTGTTTTCTTTGTTTAGGAGATTTACTTGTGGGAAAAGCATTTTTACGTAGTGGGTTTTAAAGAATTGAGTTTCATGAAATTTTAGAAAAATAATTGTGTACAGATTTTTGCCTTAATTTGTACACTGAAATTTAAAGATTTTTTTAGAATACGATATATAACCTGCACATTATAGACGGGTAATTAATATACTTTTATTCATATTTATTAACTTGCATGAAATAAAATAAAGTTTCTATTTTATTTAAATATTAAACTATATTTCTTACTTTTACTTTCAATTTCATTAACTAATATTTCTTGATTTATATAATGATTTACAAAATAAATCTACTCGAATTATTATGCTAAATTAAATTATTTGTACTTATTTTTGTAGTAAATATCTTAAATTGAACATTTTTACTATCTTTAGTTATAGGTAAAGGTTTAGTTAAAGGTTTTTTTTAATTATAGGTAAATTATTAATTTATGGACGACCCACTAGAAAATTTGTCTAATAAATGAGTTCACCAGAAAGCTAATCGTTTTGGAATACTCTGGTCTATAGTAATACAACAATTCTTGCAATAAACTCATTGAAATGTAAAATGCGACTTTGATAAGTACAGGGTGATTTAACACCCAAGTTTATAAACTCGTAGAAGGGGTAAGATGTCACTAAACTACTTGAAATTCTATAGCATTGCTGGATCGGAAATGCTTTCCAAACACGATAATCTGCTTTTCTTCCCTACGATATGCAAATGCGGGGTAGTAACTCCTAAAAGTCCTCCCGGAAGGTACTGCTCTCCTTCTTTAGGGATAAGGAGCCGAGTCACATTTTCTACGTATGGGTGCTCCATCACAAGAAAAGTCCCCCCTGTTCCTCCTTCCATGAGCATAAAACACACGGGTTCTTGGACTAGATCTTAGATGTTGCTTAGATACTTCCGGGTTTTCTTCCATACGATA
>BPLQ01005833.1:33660-44501 GCA_021605075.1 Caerostris darwini
TTCCATACGATACGCAAAGTAGTTCTCCCAAAAAATCCTCCTGAAAGGCACTGCCCTCCTTCTTCAGCATCACAGAACCAAGTCAGACTTATATCCTACGGGTGCTCCATCACAACAGAAGCTGCTTCTTTGCCTCCATCCATGACTAGGCTACTCATTGGATGTCTGTCCCGCACTGCAGCACACTGAGAATTATAAACCCGATTTGCAATGGGAGCAATACTCCCAGTCAGTGCCACTTCGGACGCTGACAGCAACGGATATCGGAGAGTTTACATATTGTAATGTATCGTGAAATACAGATATGGAGGTTTGGTTTGTCGCTCTACGGTCATTCTTTGCACACTTTAGGCTAATTAGACCGATATCTACAATTAAACGTGGATTCCGAACCCCTCGCAAACATCTATGCCACCACCAGGATTCAAACCTGAAGCCTATGGTAACAAAGGCCAGAGCGCTGGACAATTTGCAAGCAGGCCGCAACTGATATGGAGGAAGCTATGAAAGGTCTGTTGTAGGATAAACCAAGTCACAGGGACAAATGATGAACGGCACTTGGATCTCCCCTTGCAGAGTCTGGAAGATTTTAGTAAATGTTTTTAATAGATAGTAAATAGATTTTTAAAAACGACATGCATCCGTGGTTCATCTTTGTCACAGTTAACGAAGATACTTTTGATATGCGTTGATTAATAAATGCACAATCACTACATGGTGTCATTTATTACTAGTCTTTTCTACCTCGTCAGGAAATGCTACCTGTATTTTATGTATTTTTAATGACCTCATATTTTTACGCGTTTCCGAATTGCAGAAGTGTATTCCACTCATTTTAAGGTTTGTTAGCCTGATTCTGATATATTCTGTATTTGATTAAAGGTTTATAAAATGTGATTTACAATTTTTATCAGCAAGTTACGGATCTTGATTACATCAGAATACTTAAATTGTTATTTATGGTCAAATGTCTTGCAACTGAAATCTTTTCTATTCTAAGTTTTTTTCCTTCTGATAATCTGATTTATATTTCTGCCGATCTTTTATAATATGTGCCGATCTTCTATATGTTAGAACATTTACTAGAATTCCGCAAATTACTAATTATTTAATTTATTATATCTGCTTTTTGTCAAACGCTTTGAGTGATCTATATAAGAAGCTACGATTTAGAAAAGAACTTTTGGTTAAAATAGTGTTATATTTAAGTGTTAAATAGTAATTAATTTTTAATTATTAATCTTAATATCACTTCATAAGCAAACAAAGGAGGAATGATGGCCAATTGGTAGCGGCCCTTTGGACATCAAGCGTCAGGCTCGAATCCCGACGGTGGCAGGGATGTTTGTTACTAGTTCGGAATCCAATTTAACTGTAGACCCCCGTCTAATTAGACCTAGTGTGCAAAAAATTATCGTAGAGCGAAAACTAAACTAAACTAACATTTTAATTTTAAGTCAATTTTTGTTATTTGTTTAAAAGCTGTATTTATACCTAAGCACAGTGTGATACTATTTGATATTCATACAAACATCATACAACTCAGTGCTTCATTGTGCTGCATAACATTTTAATAAAAAAAATGCTCGATAAATTAAATACTCTAAAAACATTATTTTATATATCTCCTTAATTTCACCATTTTTAAAAAAAAATTAAACTGTTCGTAACAATTTAAACAATGAATAATTTAAATTTGTCTTTCCAGGCTTGCACTATTTTTTTATTTGGGGTATGATTAAATATTACAAAGCAATATAGTTTGTTCATTTCTAGTTTAAAAAATAGTTTTTAATAAATTAGGGACAAAACAAGAAATAATGACATATATTATTAGTCAAATATATACAAGAAATAAACGGGTGAATTTCATAATGCAGAAACAATTGAAATAAAAATTAAGTCATTTGATTTCAAATACGAAAATATAAAAATAAAAAAACACCTACAATAAATATATTAAATATTAATTATAAAATAAATATTTGAATATTATATATATGACATAATTTCTTGTTTTGCTGCTAATTTGTTAAAATCTATTTTATAAAATTAGAAATGAGCAAATGAAATTTTGTTATATTTAATTATACCCCACATAAAAAAAATATAGAGCTCGCATAGACCCAAGTTTAGATTTCTCATTATTTAAATTATAATTCATAGTTTAATTAAAAAAAACTAAAATTACTTTAATTTAATATTCTCAAAAGATTAATTTAATGATGCGGTGGAAACGAAAGACGATTCTGGAGCTAATAACTTAAAAGAAATTTGATTAAAAAAAATCATTTTTGAAATTTAAAAATAAATGAGAAATTTTCCTTGCTTTTAAGCAACAAATAAAATGTTCTTGGAGAGAAAAAAAAAGCTTGCATTTTTTTTTATTTAATAAATATTTATTTACAGCAATATATTAGCTTCAGAATATTACCAAATAAATTGACTCAAATGCTTTACTTGTACAGTTATTCAACAAAATTCTAAAGCACTAAATTAACTGCAAAGTTGTGTTCGTTTAAATTATGTAGTAATTTTTTGGAAATGCATTTTTAAATTGATGCTTCATTGAATTATTTTTTATCATTTATTTGCGTAAATACATTCAGAATCAAATATTTGTAAATAGGTTAACAGTATGTTTTATTGAAGATACAAAATTTCTCATTACTATTTTAGAAAGTATTTGATATAAAAAAAAAAAGGAAATTTCTGTATTTTATTTGAAGTTCTCTACAGTTTAAAAAAAAGATTTCTAAATTTGCACTTTCTAATTTCATTCTTTTTTTTTATCCCTGTGGGCCTTGTGTTCTACTTAAGGCGCGTCCAAACAAGAGCTGAGAATGATTGAGTCAGATTAAAAACCAGTTAAAACCTGTCTGATTACCAATTATCCCAAATCAGAGTCCAATTATAAACCAGTTTGTCAAAGCTCTTCGTAATGTTGTACGTTTCGGCCCTCTCCGACAGGGGGCGGCCTAAATGGTCAATTGGCCTTCGGTACCACAGGTTTCATGTTCGAATCCTGGTGGGGCATGGATGTTTGTGAGTGGTTCGGAATCCACATTAAACTGTAGGTTCCGGCCTAATTAACCTAAAGTTTTCACAAAATGACTGTAGATGGACAAACCAAACCAATAAGAGGAATTCCATCGGACATTTGCAACACTTATCATTCGCAGCCGGAGATCACGTGGTTTATTTCTATCGGTCAGATGGAGAGAAAGAGCAAAATCACCTCGGGGTTGACTCGACTCGTACTCTGCCTGGACGCCGCTTTATATATATATATACTATGAACAGCCCACCTATGGGAGAGGGAGTTTTTCAGGGGAACTTTCAGAAGTAACTCGCTAGTCGTATAGGACAATCGTCATCATTGGCGCCACAGTCCCATGGTGGCCAAGACCGGCAGATTTTGAGACAGATATTTTTATAGGGTAGGCCAAAGCTCTTACGATCATATGATATCGATATCTACGGCTTAAAGTGGATTCCAAGCCCCTATAAACATCCATGGCACCGTCGGAACTCGAACCCGAAACCCGTGGCATCAAGCGCAGAGCGACAAACACAGAAATTTGTAAATAGGCAATCTGAAAGTCGTTGCAAGTTGTTTTACACACACTGTTACAATCAGCATAGTCTCCTTGTTTCTTATAAGTAATGACTGCAACGTACGTCACTAGAGGAGGCTAGCTTGAGTTCTTTCTGCACGTTATCACTGGGCAACGAGTCAGGCGTGTTTTTTAGATGGAGACATTTTTCATTCTATAAATTTTTAAGATTAACCCGTTCAATATACATCCATTAAAAACAAAATTTAATTTATTTTTTGAAATAATTTTTGTTTTTCCATGTTTTTTAATTTGTATGCAAAATTTTGCATATAATTATTCTATAGTGCCTTTGTTGGGCAAAGTCATTTCATAGTCATTAATTACAGTAAAGGTTTTTAATACAGCAGGTATGAGACTGCAACTGTGTTGGATAAGCGATTTTGCCAGATTCCCGAGTGCCATTATGGTTTTAACGAGCATAACAAGATACAAATTAAACGATAAATACGCAACATCGATCATGAAAAATTTAATCGGATTGGTCGATATCCAGGTTGCCCATATAATTTAGAATTTAGTGTAAGAACAAAACGCATAACAGCAATCTTAAATAAAAATCACAATAAATCCTATACAGACAATTATGTTCAAATTTTATCGTTCAATATTGAAAATAGAAAACATTAAATAAAATTAAAATTGCAAACGATTTTATAAATTCACGTGAAAAAAAAATTGAAAATAAAAAAAAAATTATAGAATACCAAAATATTATTACTTTAGTTAACAACTTCAGTAAATCCTTTTTTAATCTATGCATTTAATTTTACATTTACTACGCTTTATGTAAACGTTTCTATTATATCACAGTTGATTTTATTCAATTGAAAGTACACAATATTTAGAGTTATAAGTATTTAATTTAAATATCCTTAAAAACAGCCTATTAAATATTTGCTCTATTAAAACAAATCCCATCAGTTCAGAGTTTTTTAACTACGGCAGTTAAAATTTTATTAGAAAAACAAATTATATTAAAATAATTTTAATATTTTTAAACTTAACTAATTGAAATAAAAACTTTTATATATTTTAAACCAAGAGTACACTCTTCCGTTTTTTAACGGAAGATTCTGTTTCTGTGTTAACAGAAACAGAATCTTCTGTTAAAAACAGAAAAAAAAACTATGTATTTTTTTATTTGTTTAAAATAAAAAAATATACTTTTTGAATAAAAACATTTTTTTTAAAATACTTAATCAAAAGTATTTAAAAAAATAGTTACTTTAAAAAATAGTATTTATTTTTTATTAAGATTTTTAGTTAGTTTATTATTAATTAAAAAAAATCAATCAATTTTAATAAATTGATCAAAATTTATTTTTAAACAATTTTTTATTAAATAAAAGAAATTATAAAAAAAAATCTTTCTTTTTGATTTTTAAATAATCAAAGAATTTGTTTCTTTTTATTATTTTTATCAGAAAATAATGAAAAAGAATCAAAAGAAATATATTTTCTTCACAATCCACTTTTTAAATCAAAAATGATTAATATAGTTATGAAAACACTGATAAAGTAGAACACTTTACTTGTTATTTACTAAATTAAAAATAAATTCATTAACTTAAGAAATGACGGATTTAAATATCTCATTGATATAAATAGCTTAAATCAAATCATTAAATTTCAGAGCACACCAAAAAAAAACATCAAAGAAATGACGATCAAAACGATGTTTTCATTGCCAAGGCTAAATTTTACATTTATCTTACGTTTAATGTATTCATATGTCATTAGGGTCATAAAATTGCAGACTTCGCGCTTGAGACGCCTAGACCTTGAACGCATAGAACAGGTTTCTGTGATTCGTTCCGAACTTATTAATATTCACACAGTATGTTTTTCAAATTTTTATTGTACTCATTCTTTGTCTTGTGATACAGGCACACGAAAATTTCAGTTGACGCGAAATTTTGCACCGATGCAAGTGTCAGAACTGAATTGTGAATTTATCCGAGGAATAGGTGTTCATTGCTGAACATTTTGTGTTGTGAAATTTAACTCCCGCTATTAAAATTTATTTTAAATATTGAAAAGTACCTTTGGCTGTTTAACTTGATTAAAATGTTGAACTCTTACGTTGGATTAAATTACGTTAGAAGTTGCAAAAAATGAATAACGCCTATTTTGTGAATGTTTATTATCGCACAGTTCTAATAGAAATTGAATTTTCCGAATATGCTATTGAGGATGAAATTCTTGTCGTTAATAATTAGAACTTTCACAATTTTTGCGAAATTTAATGTACTTTAATAACTGCTTCAGGTTGTTAAATTTTGCGCTAGTAAATCTATGTACTACTCAAAAAGAATGAACTTTAAGTAGTTAGTGAATTGGAAATTTCACTCTTTACTCAAAGATCAACTTTATGTAGTTAATGGACAAGAAATTTCAATCTTTACTCAGATGTTCAACTTTATGTAGTGAATGAATTAGAAATTTCACTCTTTTCTCAAAGAGGATCAACTTTATGTAGTTAAGGAATTAGAAATTTAACCAGGCCTTATCTTTTTGCAGCCATGCATCGCTTTGAGTTGAAACAAGTCGCCGAACTGTTGTGGAAAAATACCACCACCAAAGAAGAAAAGACTCCAATCATCAGCAATAGTAACAGAGTTCCTGACAGTGGAAGTATCACCAAAGAAGCCAACATGAATGGCTCGGTTGATTCGAAACTAGGTTATGATCGCAAGTTATTGGATGCAGGTGGAGATTCGTGTGGTGACAACTTGGACAGCCCTCCAAAAATGACGTTGTTGAGGAAATTGTGTTTTGTTCTGTCGTTAAATGGTGGAATCGTGTATGTTGCAGCACTGCTATGGTGGATACCTTGCAAGCATCCCCTGTGCTTGTTTCTAACGAACTGGACAATGAATATGAGTTATCGTAAGTATAAAATTTCTCTTTTTATTTCTTAATATAATTTGGAGTAAATCTTTGAAAGATGTTTGCATATATATGTATACATGAATCCCAAAAGAGATGTGTGTCCACTTTATATAATATACGTTTTTTCCATTCATTTATCATTTCTAATAATTAATTTTTTGCTATATATATATATATCAATATTTTTAAAAAATTACTAAGCTTCAATACGTTTATCCTTAAGAAAATTATGAGAATTCCATTAATTAAATATAACTGTTTACATCTGTACTAAATTGATTAAAACGATCTAATTTAAGGATGTAGCTTTCATGGTTGTATATATAAAGTAAAACGCCTTTACACCAGTTTTTGAATTTTAACCGCCTAGTTCTGAGAACTAGAGAATCATTGAAGAGAATAATTTCCTCGAATTCTTCCATTCCATTAAACTGAAATTCCTTTAATTCTCTTCACTTTCTATTCATAATGCATTCATTTATCATTTCTAATAATTGAATTTCTTTCAATACAGGCATATTTATCATTATTAAACAAATTAGTAAACATCAATACGTTTATACTTAAGAAAATTGGGAGCTTTCCCATTAATTAAATATAACTGTTTACATTTGAACTAAATTGTTAAAAACGATCTAACAATGTAATTTTATGGATCTAAAGGATATTTTCGTGATTGTATATACGAAGCAAAAACCACTTTACCGGTTTTAGAAATTTAACAGCATAATTTTGAGGAAAATGCCAATACTCTAGTTTATTCGGATTCTTTCATCGCCTTAAACTGAAATTCCCTTAACTTTCCATTGATAAAATGCATTAATTTACAATTTTTAATACTTGAATTTTTACGATATAGGTATAAGTAGGCAGAATATGCATCATTATTTAAACAAATTGGTAAACTACAATACGTTACCCTTAAAACAAAATTCGGTACTTGCGTATTCACGATACCTTGGCGACAGACGGTTTTTAAGTGTCGCCAATCTAATAGCTACAGATTTGGCGGTTTTTAAGTGGCACCAATCTAACAGCTGCAGATTTGCTGAGTTTTGACGCCATTTTGTAGTGCTACGAAAATGCGTATTTGGGATTTGCCAGAAACAGAACAAGATGCAATTTTATTTTTTCAGGAGCGAAATATTTTACCAAAACAACGAAAATGTCCCAATTCCCATGACATGAAACTTTATTTTGGTAAACGTAAGTTTTAGAAATGCAATTTCAGTCAGTGTGCTTATCATGTGGAACTTAGAAAAGACAACTGGTGTGAGGGAAGCATAATTCCATTTTGTACAGCTTTGAGATTCATATACTGCTGGTGCGAGGAGTTGACGTCGATTAAATTTTGTGAAAAGCAACTTGATTTATCGGATAAAACTGTTATAGATTGGAACAATTACATGCGCGAATTATGTGTCTTGGATATGGAGAATAAACCAAAAAAGAATGCAGGTGGACCAGATTGCATTGTGGAAATTGATGAAAGTGTTTTGAATTTTGAAAGCGTTTTGATTTTAAATGAAGTGTTTTATATATTTTATTTGGAACAAAAAATTTTTTGAAAGCGTTTTGATTTTAAATGAAGTGTTTTATATATTTTATTGCTTGGAACAAAAATTTTAAGTGTAGATTGGCGCCACTTAAAAACCGCCAAATCTGTAGCTGCGGTTGGCGCGTGTGCTCTTTATTGGCCCAACTGTCGCCAAGGTATCGTTAATACGTAAGTACCCATTCTTCTTTAAGCAGAATGCCAGACTTGAAGTCCTTATTCGTAACCTATAGCAAAGAAATTATAACGCTTGACGAATAATTGAATCTTTTTAAAGTTATATTTGTCATTAATAATAAATGAATCGTATACTACATCAAAAAACAATCTTACAAAAAATATACAGGAGTGTCATAATTGAAGTATGCATGTTGAGAGCTCAATTATAAAGAATATACTGAACCAAACGCCGCACCATTTTGTATACATGCTATTTAGACTATATAGAATCGATTTATAAAATAGAAAAATAGTTTACACGTCGAGTTATTAAAAATAGTTTACATGTCACACATTTTTCTTTATTAGTCGATTATGAATGGGAATTTTTCATATAGGTTCCCCAGGTATTAGTTGTATAAGAATACGAAATAAACATGCATTTGGCCTAAATTTTCTATAATTGAACTGCAAACATTTGTCCTTTAATAATGGAAAGTGTGTGTGTGAGTGAAATAGTTCAATGCTGTATTTGTTATTTTCATGTAATTTTCAAGAAATTAAAGTATCCACATTTCGAGATTTTGTGTGAATTATAAACATTGTATTGAATATACAATACTAAAACCGATTTATTTTACTATAATAAATGTGGAATAATAAATCATGTAGAAAATGCAATTCTAAATACAAGAAGAAATATTTTAGTCGAATAAAAATGAGGTTACAGTTAAGAATGTAGTTAAACTAAAACCATTAATTTATAGTCGATAAATGTGCGCTCAGACAACATACTGACATACTTAATCTCTGACATAAATCAAAATCTCTTACAACATAGTAGATTAGTCACACACCTTGCATAACAATGAATCTGTTGCATATTTGCATTCCAATAGTGTATATCAAATAACCAACCGGCAGTGAAGAAAAGTTTTAGTGATCTTATTTGAAAATTTTACTGTCCTACTAGCAATTAAACTAGAATTTACATGTTTCAGTTTCGAGATAAAGATTTTAACTTCATAATTGTTAACAGGCAATTAAAAATTGTAACAAAATACAACAAAATGCAAAATTTTTCTTGAATTCTCTACAATAAAAGCGGCCGGATGGCCAATTGGCTAGCGCTCTGGCCATTGGTACCACAAGCTTCAGGTTCGAGTCCTGGCGGTTTCTTTGCGATTTGGAATTCACGCTAAACTGTAGGTCCCGGTCTAATTAGCCTAAAGTGGGCATAAAAATTACCCTAGAGCGACAAACCAAACCTCTAAAAAAAGCAAAAAATTTAGATATGTTTGTTGTTTCTTATCCCACTTGGCAGATATTTCTAGGCCAATCCCTCGAGCCCATACGTACTCATGATTGAAGGGGAAGGAAGCAGCTTCTGTTGTGACGGAGCACCTGTAGGTAGAAGCCTGACTTTGGCTCCGTGACGCTCTTACAGTCATAGGAGACCGGTACCTACGGTTTAAAGTGGATTCCGAACCACTACAAACATCCATGGCACTGCCGGGACACGAACCCGAAACCAGTGGCACCGAGCGCTAGACACTCGGCCATTCAGGCTCCTGTAGATATGTTAATAGCATAATCAATTTTTAACATAACTGTTTAAAAAAAGGAAAAGGGCCCGAAGCCGGTGGACTGCCGCTTGGTGCCACAGGTTTAGTGTTCGAGTTCCAGCTGTTGCTGTTGCATGGATGTTTGTAGTGGTTTCAAATCTACTTTATGCCGTAGATCTATCTCTAATATGATTGTAAAGCATAGGTCTGACAACCTTACCCCTCAAAAAGTCAGCGACTCGGAACCAATCAGACTTCAACCTACGGGTGCTCCCCCACATCAGAAGTTGCCCCCCTCCTTTCATTCATGAAAGGGGGGGGGGCAGGGGGGGGGGGGGGTTCTTGGACTTGGTCTAGATGTTGTTGTCTACCAAGTGGGATAAACAACAAAAAATGAAATCGCAATTTAATCACTATTCTCATGATTAAAAAGATTTTTCCTTTGTAATGCATTCTCATAAAGTCTTATACCATTTAATAAAAACTCCCAATTAAATTTATTGCTATTTAATCACTTGTAACCTTTCGCTTTCTCAAGTAAGACCTAAGCGTGATGTATTCAAGTAGACTGTTGCTTCAAACTGCCTACTTCTCAACACTACGATCCGACTAAAAGCAACAACTACGAACAAGAAACATTAATTGTCCGTATTCCTCTCTAAGCCAAAGAACCATTATCTTGCATGGGTGATTCTATTTCAGAGAGTAATCAAACACCGTAGCTTTCCCTTCAGTACTTTTAACCACCAATTTGTCGACTAAAAAGTCAGTGTCAGTCAAGTCAGACTTCAGCATACGGGGGCTCCATCACATCAGAAGTTGCCCTCCATCCATGTTGCCTACCATCTTTCCATCCATGAAACCACATGGGTTCTGGGACTTGGTCTAGATGTTGTCTACCAAATGGGATAAGAAACAACTACAAAAAAAAAATTAAATCGCTATTTAGACCCTATTCTCATGGTTTAAAAGTTCTTTGAAATAATTGCATTCTAATAAAGTCTTATACTTGTTTAATTGTTAGTCTTACACTTGTTTAGTTATACTTGT
>BPLQ01005833.1:60698-214191 GCA_021605075.1 Caerostris darwini
TCAAGTTATGGCAATCAAGCCACAGTTTAAATTCAAGTTATGGCAATGTCCAAATATTGATATAAAAACATCAATTAATGTTGACCTACGAGCATTCTTATGTCTAGTGTGAATGACGGAAACTGAAGCATAAAAACGTTAAGTTGTTGCAAGATTTGAGCAGATAATGATTGCAAGCCCGCTTACATGCTGAAATAGCGCTCAATGAAGTGAAGCACCCAATGCTGGTTTCCGACCGCAAAGTGTGCCCCAATCGATTCTTCGAGCAGATAGGATTGAAAGGAGGGGGATGGCCTAATCGATTCCTCTTTTTCCGATTGTTTTGCAGAGGTCTGGACTTTCCGGGAGGAGGAACTGCTCCTCGACCTGCCAGCGGAGCGGCCCTCCAGCAATGGATTCTTCCGCTTCTTGTTCAGCAGGTAAGGAAACTAACTTCCTCCCTCTCTCTCTACCTCATCCTTAACAAGACCACTAAGAAAAGTCTTTTTATATAAGGATTTCCAAAAAAAAAAATAAAAACTTTTATACCTTTTCGACATATGGTTTATTTGATCTCATTTTTGGGCAATTTGCTTGTTAAAAACTAATTAACAAATTTAACATCGTAGGATGTACATGAACACCCTTTCATTAACAACTTTTTAAATTCAGATTTAGAAGTATCCAAATTCTTTAATGTTAACCATGTCCTGATGGCCCGTTGAAGCTCTGTCCTTATGTCCCACAGGCTTCCGGTTCAAAATCTGGCGATGGCATGGATGTTTGTGAGTGGTTCGGAATCTACGTTAAAGTGTAGGTCTTGGTCTAATTAGCTAAAGTGCGCACAAAATGACCACAGAGCGACAAGCCAAACCACTACCTCTTTTGGTTTAGTTGACTTTTTTATTAAAAAAAGTCCACTAACTACTAATACTTTTATTTGCATATATTTGAATCATTAACTTCAGTGTTTTTAACGTCATAAATCAGAGTAATTTATCGAATATCAAACGAAACCTTGTCGCTGAAGGAGGGCAGTGCCTTCAAAATGACTTAGTGGGAACTACCACGAATTTTCGTATTGTATAGGAGAAAACCTGGACAACTCTTCCCAGGTAGTCCGACTCACGAGGCAAGAGGCTGAGGCGCAATCGAGTCTCCTCGGGTTATTTGAAACAATGTCAACAACAAAGCCGCCAACGGATTGAACTTCTGTCCTAAAACTCACCAGCAGCGCTCGCAGCCACGGAGGCACGAGTCGGGCTTGTAAGCAGTGATTCTAACGAATGACCCTCAGTGGGATTCGAGCTTGAAACCTTTTGCAATCCGATTGGGCATATTTTTGGGCCACGAATGAGAATCGTTTAGTGAAACTCCATTACAAATTTTGGCGGAAAATGGTACTTTGGGCCCCTTAACTCTTGGAAATTCTTCATGAATAGCGTTAGTCTTATGGAATTTTCTGAATTTGGCTTTTGCTTGAAGTGTTTCGTAGTATGGTTTTGAATCACTTTTCTCGTCTTGGGTTGGGATTTTAAACATGTGTATATCCAATGGCTGTAAGTACTCGTAGTGCGTTGATCAATTCCTTCTTTTTGATGTTTCATATTTATCACTTTTGACATTTTCCCATGCCTATTGGGTTTCTTATTGTATTTGAAATACTTCTTTCTCCATTTATACCTAGAACATTCCAACTTTGATGTATTCTTTTGGTTATTGAATGTGATAACATTTCTTGTAGAATTGGGAATATTTCATTCTTCATTCACGACGACATTATCTTACTTTTGTATATTCTTTCAGAGATTCTTGAACAATTCCTTCCTTATGAAGTTCTTAATCTACTCATCATTGACCAAATTCAATAGGCACATGAATATAGTATTCCGATCAATTGCTTCATATATCTCGTGCATTATTAAACATTGGCATAGTCCTGAGTTTATTCATCCGTTCTCGAATGTTCACACATAGGTTGAAATTTGCCGAGCAGATTTTAAAAACTAACAGATTTATTTATTTATTTTGAAAAATAGGGCATTTCATAATTCGTATATTTAACTATTATAACTAATACGACATAAATTGTGACATAGTCTTTAAAAATTCTAAACGTACCATATAGACAACATGCAAATTATTATAATTACCACTAAGCAATTAGAATAAACTAAAAAGGCTGATGATTTAAGAATAGAATAATCTCGAAACTCCCACATGAAGTAAGGAATGTTACGTGGGCAGAATATATTTTTTTGACATTGGAATTTCGCTGCCTGGAATTTTGTACGTTCTAATTTGTGAAATCTTTCTTCTGCGTTATCGATTCGTCTGAAGTATGTCCCAGTTTCTATAGGAGTTGTGTTGTAGTTTTCGGAATATTTCAATATCCGTCTCCTTTCAAGTGAAGTGAAAACAAAAATTATCGTCTGGATTTCTCCTCGGGATTGAAAACTTTGTTCTTTTCCGAATCAACATTCTTAATATGAGAAGTTCGCGGAAAAATAATTTGGATAATAAATAATTATTACTATATAATTAAATAGTTATTTTTGGAATGTTTCATTGTGGGAAGTTGCAATTTTGATAAAAAAAAAATTAGCAGTTCGCTTAGTTTTCATATAAGTAAATGTTATTTTGAGATGTTAAAATGGTTCCATAATATATCATCGATTTTATTATATTCTGATAAAAATCATTAAAACCTTAAATAAAGGTTAAATAAAAAATTTTATTTTACAGAATTAAGCTATTTTTCTTATTTCACTAATATACAGAAACTATTTTAAATCATTAATATTTAATTATTTATTTAATTTAGAAACTGTCAGATTTTTATCTATACAGGGTGATCATAATTAAAGTCCCATTTTCAAAATACTGTAAAAAAGAGCCACTCGTAACAATGAGTTCAACTTTAAACTAAAGATACTTGAAGGGGGAAACGGTACGGGATTAAAAAATAGTTCTAAAGTATATTAATAGATGGTGCTGTAAGCGGCATAAAGAAAGTGAATTCGGCTGCCAGCGACATGTTGAATCGAAATTCGACGTATTTGGCAGTAGTTGCAAATTAAACAAACTGTAGTTTTCAATGTGCTCGATTGTTTCGGTTTTTTGACAGAAAAAATGATTTCGAAATCAATAAGTTTTGAGTTTTTGAGTACTTTGAATTCCTTTTTTTTAAATAGCCGTAAAACAATTGCTGAATATTTTTAGAAGTAAAAAAAAAAAAAAAAAAAAAAAAAAAAAAAAAAAAAAAAATCGTCCAATTAAAAAAGTCTTAAATTTTTCGAATAGAACAAATAAGGATAATGTCAATAAAAGCAATTTTTCTATGTTAGTAATTTAAAGTTTACATATTTCAAAATTAAGTTACCATTATTAGAATTTTTTCAAATAATTTTTGAGTAATAATTTGAATACGCAATGTAAAATATTTTCCTAGTTTTTTTTACTTGTACATTTGAGAAAAAAATACTATGTACTTTAAAATTAAATAATACTTTTTTAAATAGTTTTAGCTGCTTATTTTTAGCCAATCAAATAGAATTTAATCTACATTTAATTAATTCGAAAATACTTATTTTTCATTTTATTTTACTCTTTTTAATGTTTTCACCCAACTTATCCCACTTGGGGAAGCGAGATCTAGATCAAGTCCATGAATAGCAGATAGAATAATAGATATACCCACAGCAACATCTAGACAGAGTCTAAAGACTTGCGTGGTCTCATGAAAGGAAAGGAGGGAGGGGGGCAGCTCCTATTGTGATAGAGCACCTCTAGGTAGAAATCAGGCTTGACTCTATGTCGCTGAGGAAGGAGGGCAGTGCATTCCGAGAGGACTTTGAAGGGAACTATCCCGCATTTGCGTATCGTATGGGAGAAACCCCAGAATACTCCCAGCAAGTAGTCCGGCAAACGAGGCAAGATGCTGAATATCCCACCGTAGAATGACACACCAAACCATAATTGAGTAGCGACCTGATGGCCAGGTGCCTAGTACTCTGGACGTTGACCCACCAGCTTCAGGGTTGAATCCTGGCGGGGACATGTTTGTGAGTGGTTCAGAATCCACGTTAAACTGTAGGTTCCGGTCTAATTAGCCTAAAGTGTGCACAAAATGATGGTAGAGCGACAAACCAAACCTTCGAGTCTCTTAGCATTTTAAGTGTCTACAGCAATGTCGCCAGGAGGTTGAACCTCAGCCTAATGCTCACCAGCGGCTAACGTTGCCACTGAACCACGAGTTGGATCTTTTTATTGTTTTATTAGATGAACCCCTTTTACTGCTCAGAAGTTTCTTTTTAAGTGAATTGCTGAAAATTTTCACATTTTACAAGACTATTAGCAAATCGGAATTTTTGTTAATTTGTCAAATATTTTCACAGGAAAACTTTTTCGCTGCTTAAATGATATAGAAACTCTGACATAAATCTGTAGTCACAATCCGATACATAATCTATAGAAATTATATTAGTCTGATCAAGTTGTCAACGGTCCGTTTTTAACTAAATTACTGAACAAAGAAACTTTGAATATCGACGTGAGAAAAATTTTTTTTATCCCAATTTCTTGGTTGAGTAAATACATAAATAAAAGTTTTTCTTCAAGTTTATCTTTGTTTTTGTTTTGTTTTTTGTTTTGTGTGTGTGTCAAATTGCCAGTCTAGATTTTCTTGTGTGTGAATGGATTACGTCTCGTCAAGTAGAAGTATAGAATTTGTCTATTTGAATTTTAAAAGAATATTTGTGGATCTGCAGGCAAATAATAATCCATATTTTAAGGTAGTGAAATACTTAAATTAAAATGCTGTAATAATAATACCGTTTGTATATTTCAGAAAATATTATCAATTTCTTTTCATATTTGGTGTTTTATAACTTTTTCTTGTCTATTTTTATCTCTTTTGTAGAATTCATTACTCTATTTTTAACTTTTTAACGGAGTGCGGTCAACACATCCAAAATGAATGATCTGGGACAGCTTCTGTTGTGATAAAGCACATGTAGGTAGAAGTCTGACTTGGCTATGTGACGCTAAACGAGGTCAGTGCCTTCCAGGCGGTCTTTTAGGGGAAACTATTCGGAATTTGCTTATCGTATGGGAGAAAGCCCGGCAAACTCCCACCAGGTAGTCCGACTAAGGAGGCAAGATGCCGAACATCACAAACAATATCCAGTCTCTGCGGCCTGATGGCAATTGGTTAGCGCTCTGGCCATTGGTACCATAAGTTTCAGGTTCGAATACTGGCGGTCACATGGATGTTTGTTGGTGGTTCGGAATCCACGTTAAACTGTAGATCCCTGTCTAATTAGCCCAAAATGTGCACAAGATGACCGTAGAGCGACAAACAAAACCTCGTTTTTTGAAACGGTGTCTACAACGATGTCGCCAGCTATTGAACCTCGGCTCTGAATCGGGCTTTTTTAATGTTTTATTAGTTGAAGCACTTACTGCAAGTGCTATACTGTACAGAAGTTTCCTTTTAAATTAATTACTGACAATTTTCAAATTTTACAAGACTATTAGCAAATCGGAATTTTTGTTAATTTGTCAAATATTTTCACAGGAAAAAAAATTTTTAGCTTAAATCATATAGAAACTCCGATCACAAATCTGTAGTCCCAATCTGATACAAAATCTATAGAAAATACATTAGTCTCATCAAGTTGTCAACGGTCAGTCTTTAACTAAATTACTAAACAAAGAAACTTTTAATACCGACGTGAGAGAAAAGAAGTTTTTATTCTCAATTTCTTTGGGTTGACTACACAACTTGTGAAGAAAAACTTTTATTTATCTTATTTTTTTTTATCTTGGTTATCAGAAACGAGACATTCTTGGCAAATTGCCAGCGTAATTTTTCTCGTGCGTGAAAGGATTACATCTCGTCAAGTAGAAGTATGGAATTCGTTAATTTGAATTTTAAAAGAATATTTGCGAATCTGTATGCGAACAATAATCACAGTCTTAATGTAGTAAAAATACTTAATTCCTAATTAAAATGCTGTAATAATACTTACAGAATATTTCAGATAAAATTATCGATTTCTTTTCATTTTCTGGTCTTTTATAATCCATTATCTTTTTTTGTAGAGTTCAACGCTTTATTTATCTATGTAGCGTCGTACGGTCAGCATATGTAAAATGAATTATCATTCGAATCCCCTTAACAGTTCCGCCGTACGATTTCCGTATTTTCTTGTGTGTGCATACTTTACAATTAAACTTCCATGAATTTTAAATAAGCATCTTTAAAGATTCGAATTCGCAAATATCAATCAATGAACCTGTGTTTTCTCTGCTTCTGTTGTGATGGAGCACCCGTAGGAAGAAGCATGACTTGGCTCCTTGTCTCTAAAGGAGGAGGACAGTACCTTCTAGAAGGACTTTTAGGCGAAACTACCCCGCATTTGCATATCGTAGGGAAGAAAACCCAGAAATTCCCACCAGGTAGTCCGACTTGAAAAGGTAAGAGGCTGAAATCCCGAACTCCATCGAGTCTCCTCGTCTTTTGAAACAGTGATTATAACAAAGCCACCAGAAGATTGAACCTCCGCTGTAATACTCAGTGGCAGCGTGCGTTGCTGGTGAGCATTAGGACCTTTTTAATGTTTTATTAAGTGAAGCACTTTTCTGTACAGAAGTTTCATTTTATATTAATTACTCAGAATTTTCAACTTTTATAAGAATAATCGCTAATCGGAACTTTTGTTAATTTGTCACATATTTTCACAGGAGAAAAGTATCGCTGCTTAAATAATATAGAAACTCTGACAAAAATCTGTAGTCCCAATCTGATACAAAATCTATAGAAAATACATTAGTCTGATCAAGTTGTCAACGATTAGTTTTTAATTAAATTACTGAACAAAGGAAACTTTTAGTACCGACGTGAGAGAAAAAAGTTTTTATCTCAATTTCTTTGGGTTGACTAAATACATAAATAAAAGTTTTTCTTCACAAGTTTCTTATTTTTTTCCCCTTGTGCATCAGAAACGAGACATTCTTGGCAAATTGCCAGCGTAGATTTTCTTGTGCGTGAAAGGATTACATCTCGTCAAGTAGAAGTATAGAATTTGTTAATTTGAATTTTTAAAGAATATTTGCTAATCTGTATGCAAGCAATCTAAATCTTAAGGTAGTGAAATACTAAATTAAAATGCTGTGATAGTAATACTGAAAGTATATTTCAGATAAAATTATCAATTATTTTCATTTTCTGATCTTTTATGACTTTCTCATCCATTATTATTTTTTTGTGTAGAGTTCATTGCTTTATTTATCTTTTTAAAGTGGTGCGGTCAGCATAGCTAAAATGAATTATCTATTCGAAACCTACCAACACAAATTCGAATGATCTTGCAATCCACTTTGGAAATGCATCATAACTCCGCAGGCTGTATATAAAATGATATATCCCCATATTAGATTTAGACCCACTATAGAATTGTGGAAAATTGAAACATAATGAGTTATTATTATGTTTACTTTTATTCTTATATGTACACATAGATAATGGAATAATAATGACACTAAACGTATATATGAAATAAAAAAAAATGAAATCATTAAAAAAATATTTAGTTTACTAGTGCGATATTCGTTTCTCCACTCTTTCACTTACCTTTTGCAAATCGATGCGCGCGCATAATGTGTTCGCAGCATAATTAAATTATATTCTGCGAACTCCTAACTGTAAACTCACAAGTAATACAGATAATATCTGTGCTATATTCGCCAGGATATTAATTTAAAATCAAAGTTAATTTTTTTCTCATTATTTCGACAGTTCATTTTTGAATATAGGGATGCGCACACATTGTGTATTTTATTAATACATTGGCTTTCACTACTTTGGCCATTATAAAATAAATATATTATAAAAGTGTGATAAATCTCAATGGACCTGAAAAATATTCAAGGCGGGCTGCGGGTTGGCCACCCCTGTACTAACAGTTTCAGAATATGATTTCCATATCTTATATATGTATGCACGATTTACAATTAAATTCCATGAATTTTAAATCATCTGTAGTGGTTCGAATTCGCAAATGCAATCCTAATTGTGCTTGTTATAAATTGCTATGACAATGGATAAAGTCTTTCCATAATACTTTTTGATGACGTTTAAAACAAATAACAATCGGACAGAAATTGTATAATTCACTTGTAAATTGTATTTTAGATATATATTATGCACAAAAACTTATGCCTAAATTGACTTTACACCAAATTATATCGCTTTATCGCCAAAGGTTTATCACTATTGTGGAAAAATTTAATGATTTACTTTTACGCCAAATATTATTGCTTTAACGCCAAAATATATCTATTTCGCCAAATTTGTAATCCTAATTACTTTTAAGCCAAATGTTATCGCTTTAACGCCAAATTATGTGGAATTTTGTTTTGGGAATTCACAAAAATGCATCATTTTAACAACCAAAATAATCGATATTACGATAAAATTAAGCCAATATTATTCGCTAATACGCCAATTTGTGTCTTTTCTGTTATGTAGAAAAACAGATGAATTTCCAGCTCCTAAGATACTCCTTTATTAGTTATCTTCCAAAAACTTATACACATTCATTATCAATAAAATAACGTATATCCATTAGAAATTTCATTTTGTGTACTAAATTAAATGTGCTATGTAGATTTTAGTTTTTGGTTTGTTAACTGTTTAGTCTTTTCAATTGAAGCATTTCTATACTATTACTTGACTTCATCATGGAACAGATTAGGTTGGCATGGTTAGACGGCTGCCTATTCTCCACGCAGCCTGATGGCCAAGTGTCTAACGCTCTGGCCTTGGTACCACAGTCTTCAGATTCGAATCCCTGGCGGTGGCATGGTTGTTTGAGAGTGGTTCGGAATCCACGTTAAACTGTAGGTCCCGGTCTAATTAGACCAAAGTGTTCACAAAATGACAGTAGAGCTACAAACCAAACCAAGAATTATTGTACGAGTATTATACTAATGATAAAATCTAACTAAAAGTAATAAAACATTCATAAAAGTAATGAGTGTACTAAAAATAAAATGTATTTTATTACAGAAAGTAAAATAAATTTTTAAGTTTCTTATTCAGTTGAAAATTTTTTAAATTTTTTTTTTTTTTTTTAAAGTGCATTATAATTTTTTTTTTTTTTTTCTTCCCATTTGTATTTGTAAAAATAAGTTTGATAAAGATAAATGGATTTTTTAAGTAAAAGGAAAATAGGAACAGCTAAATTTAATTTAAATGTTTGATCACCATTTCTTAATTATGATATAGTAAAATACTCCTGTATTGAAGAACTGTCTTTACATTCTCATTTACATTTTGTCTCTTAATCTCCTTAATCTTTTTTTTTTTTTTTTTTTTTTTTTAAAAAAAAAAAAAAATGCTTTATTTGTAATAATGCAAAAATAGTTTGGATAAAAAAAATTCACCATAACTTAAATTTATGTAAGAAACTTCATTAGTATTGTTTTGTCGGCGATCTCTGAGGAGAGATAACAATAGACTAATTCAAATTTATAGAACCCATAATAAGCTATTTAAGTTGAATTTCTTACGTATTTGTTGTTTAGAATTTATTTTGAAAGTAATCATAACATATGTCTTACAATATTTTAATATTTCTTCGAAATAAAAAAAAAAATTCTTTGTGATCTATATAATCCCAGTTCTTGGATAGAACGACTCTCTCTTGGATTTTGAGATGAAAAATAGACGAAGGAATCCCTTATTTTCTTTGGGATTTTTCATTTCTATCCTTCTAGTCACGTCAATGCGAGATTTTTTGGTGTGTTTTACTGCCTTAAGGGGATTCTAGTTATAAATCAAAGAGAAATTCCAAATGGAATACCTTTCCTTTACCGAAATTGAAAAAAAAAGAACATTTAAAGCTATTTCATCGAAACCAAATTTTTCTTTATTTTTATAAAAATCAGACTTTTTTTTATAGTCCTATTAGTATCTATAGTATGATTAATAATTATGTTCTTAATTTACGAGTCATTGAAATAAAAATGTAACTTGAAGAAAAATTCGCTTAAAACAGATATTTTCAGTTTTAAGCAATTTTTTTTCCAATATTTAAAAAGCACTTAAACTGAATTTGAATATCAGTTTAATTCAATTTTCTTTTACCTCACAATCCTAATTATTAATGTTGCGTCGAAACCCAGGTCCCCATGCATAGGGGAAGTCAACGCCCTATGTCCAGTAAACATCCTGTCTGCCAACGGCCGTACCATGCTGAATATACCGGTTCTCTTTAGATCACCGAAGTCAAGCATCATTGGGCGCGGTCAGTACTTGGGTGGGTGACCCCCTGGGAACACTGCGTGCCGTTGGCAAATTTGGGACCTGAATGGCCGAGTGTCTAGCGCTCTGGCGCTCGGTGCCACAGGTTTCGGGTTCGAATCCCGGCGGTGCCATGGATGTTTGTAGTGGTTCGGAATCCACTTTAAGCCGTAGGACCCGGTCTCCTATGACTGTAAGAGCGTCACGGAGCAAAAGTCAGGCTTCTACCTACGGGTGCTCAATCACAACAGAAGCTGCTTCCTTCCCCTTCGATCATGAATACGTATGGGCTCGTGGGCTTGGCCAGCCAAGTGGGATAAGAAACAACAACAACAACCACATCCTGTCTGTGGGGGTGTCTGGCAGGGGGTGAGATGACGAGAGAGAAAGGAATGTAAGAAAGGGCAGTTGAACTTCTGTAACCAATGAGAAAGGTCGTGTGGCCAGTGCATCCTCGAATGTGATGGCTGCCTAAATAAAGGATTTCAATAAGTGTAACCCCAGAGAGAGGTTGTGTGGTCAGTTCATCTTCGAGTGTGATGGCTGCCTAAATAAAGGAGTTTAATTAATACAGTCCACTTCGTGTTATTCGTGTGTGTGTCGAATATTATTTGAGTTTATTTGTGTGTGTGAGCTGTCGAACAATTAATTTTAAATGAAAACTATTTCTTTTTTAAATAGCCTTATTCATATGCAACAGGTTAAAAATTTATTCTTTTTACTATAACATTGTGGTGAAATTATTTTTACATTGTTCCGTATTCACATTTAATCTATAAATTTAATTATGAATTGTTTTTAGAACTTTTTCCCGCCTGAAAAATGAATTTTATAAATTTTTTGGAAGGAAATTAAATCTAATTTTTCAATGTAATAAAATTGTTAATGATTATTTCTTCAGCAAAGTTTTAAAACGTGTATTAAAAAGTAACGATAAATGAAAAACGAAATTCAAAACCAAAAACACCTGCATTTATATTTTGAAGATTTATTATATGTCTGCAAAAATATTTATATTTGAAGGAATTGTATTAGTATTCATACTTTTTAGAAGAAAATAAATTATATTTTAAATTACATATAATTTCATATCTATGATGGCCAAGTTTTCTCGTTATAATGCATTGCACTCTTAACAAACATTGGTTATATTCATTTAAAAAACTATCCTGCAAACATTTCTGAATTTTAGTACGAGGTTTCTTAAATGCAAGTTAAATTTGCCTCATTTATTTTATTGCATTTTCTTGCAATTTGATTTCAATTGCCTTTTGGAATATTAAATTAAATATTAAAGAACAACAAATTTATAAATTTATCATTTTTGTAGAACTGAGAAATTTTTGATAATTGATGAAAGGTAAAATAATTAGTTGATAATATTAGTTGAAATAATTTTTCCTGCTAAAGGTTTTTACAAAATCTAAATACCTTTACAAAATCTGCTACGGAAAAATCTGCCTTTATCAATTTATCGTTTGGTTAATTTATATTTATTGGTTATTTATATTATTTGGTTATCGTTTGGTTATTTTTTATTTTTTATTTATATTTGGTTATAGTTTGGTTATTTTTTCGTTATTTATATTTGGCTATAGTTTGGTTATTTTTTCGTTATTTGTTATTTATATTTGGTTGATCAATTTATCGTTTGGTAAACATTAATTCGAAAAATTTCAATGATAGTTTTTGATTTGCATTTAGTTAAAAAAATGGATATTTAGTTGATTTAAGTGTATTCGTCGACGTTTAATATTTATTATATGCATAAAAGTAAAATACTGAATCTATTGTAATTAGTGAAGAAATTTTTTATAAATAAATTTGCGCATTTTTTGGATTAAAAACTTACATAGAATTAAATAGCAAGAATTTCTGAAATCCATTTAAAAATTTATTATCCTTAATATCTTTTAAATAAACTGATCATACTAAAAGTCCTTTATTTTATCGTTAATTGCAAATAACAGAAAAAGAGTTCTTAATTTAATTCAGTTAGAAGTTTCTATAAGAACGAAAAAAGAATATCAACGAAAATGTTCTTTTCGGCTACAAAAAGGAAGTATTTACATAAGAATTCCAAAATAAGCAAAAGATTTCGAGCTTCTACTTTAATTAAGTGAAAGTTTGCTTGTCTATTTTTTACCTCTAGTAGTTGATGCAACAATAAAAGAGTAAGCGCTACATGAATTCTTAAGGCTTTCAAGGATAAATAATCGAATTACAGGCTTGGGGAAAGAAAGACAAAAAAGAAATGCATTGTAATTAAATAAAAATTCAGGTATAAAAGGCTTTCAAGTTTTGGCTTTAGACTTTGATCTTGTTCGTCTAGATTTTGATTAACTCGGTTTTAATGAGTTTATTTTTTAAATCGGAATTTTATTTTTCAAAAGTTAAGTAAGCATGGGTTTATTTTGCATGTATCGCGAGATTTGCAAATGGCAAAATTTATGAATTGAAAGTTAAAAGTACTTATTTTTTATTTTTATTATTTATGTATTTTTTTAATTGGTTTTTATTTATTTTTAATATTTATTTTTTCTTGGTTTTTATTTTTTATTTATTTCTTCATGGTTTTTATTTAGATTTGGTTAATTAATTTATAGTCATCACTTTATCGTTTGAGGGCCTGAATGGCCGAGTGGCTAGCGGTACGTCAGGTTTCGGGTTCGAGTCCCAGCGGTGCCATGGATGTTTGTAGTGGGTCGGAATCCACTTTAAACCGTAGGTCCCGGTCTTAATAAGATCGTAGAGCGTTGCGGGGACATTGTGACTCCGCGTACGTATCTTCTAGTTACACGCGCCCCCTGGGTAATGCAAAGTGAGTAACGTCTGTGCAACGCTTGCCTTAAAGCATTCAAGACCAAGCTGTCTAAGTGTTTGCCAGCTGCATTGGAACAAAAAAAAAACTTTATTGTTTGATAAACATCAAATCGAAGAATTTAAATAAAACTAATTTTTGATTGCTATTTAGTTTAAAAAAAAATATTTATTTTATTTAAATGCATTCGTCAACGTTTAATACTATTACTATTAAAAGTAAAAAAAAGAAGTAAAATGTTTACTTCATATTGAATCTATTGTAATTAGTGAAGCAATTTATTATAAATAAGCTCGCATACTTTTTTGGATTAAAACTTATATAGAATTAGATATCAAGAATTTCTCAAATCCATTTAAAAATTTATTCTTAATACATTTTAAATAAAGTGATCATACTAAATGTCCTCTATTTTATTATTAATTGCAAATAACAAAAAGGAATCTTAATTTAATTTGAGTTAGAAATTCTTTATTAGTAGGGAAAAAAGAATATCAACGAAAATGTTCTTTCGGCTACAAAAAGGAAGTATTTGCATAAGAATTCCAAAATAAGCAAAACATTTCGAGCTTCCAGTTTAATTAAGTGAAAGTTTGCTTGTCTATCTTTTTTACCTCTAGTAGTTGATGCAACAATAAAAGAGTAAGCGCTGCGTGAATTGTTAAAGGCTTTCAAGGATAAATAATCGAATCACAGGCTTGGGGAAAGAAAGACAAAAAAAGAAATGCATTGTAATTAAATAAAAATTCAGGTATAAAAGGCTTTCAAGTTTTAGCTAGACTTTGATCTTGTGCAGCTCGATTCTGATTAACTCGGTTTTAATGAGTTTTTTTTTTTAAATCGGAATTATTTTTCAGAAGTGAAGTACGCATACATTTATTTGGCTTCTATCGTGAAGTTTGCAAACGGAAAAATCTATGAATTGAAAGTTAAAAGTAGTTATTTTTATTTATTCTTGCTTTTTATTTTTATTTATTTATTCTTGCTTTTTATTTTTATTTATTTATTCTTGCTTTTTATTTTTATTTATTTATTCTTGCTTTTTATTTTTATTTATTTATTCTTGCTTTTTATTTTTATTTAGATTTATTTTAGACAATATCATTTTGTGTTTGTAAGCGTGAAAATTTTACTTCACGTATTCTTTAGAATGCATTTTAGGGATTAGAAAATCGTAGTATATATTTTATTCCTCATTCACTAATAAACCAATATTTTAGTGTAAAACGTTTTCTTCAATTTAGTTTGACATAAAATACTTTTTTTGAGTTTTTACGCAGTTATGTAAATGGGAAATAATTTTAGTTTTTAATAAATTTAATGATTAATTTTTATTAAATAATTGTTATCGAAGCTTAGCTTTAGAATATTATATTTTAGCTTAGAATTTGTTTGCATATTATAGATTACTATTTGTTGTTTTTTAGTATAATTTACTTTTTAATGTGTTTTATATTGGGAAAAATTGCTAGTTGTTAAAGATTGAAAAATTCGTATTTTCGCCATAGAAAACGAATTTCGAATACTAAATGCAGTCAATGTAATATGATAATCGCTATCGGAAAGCACTATGACAGTACAGGATGTAGAATAATGTTACAAAAAATGCAATATTTTTTAAAGAAAGTGCTTTGAACATAAGCATAGATATTTAATATAATACTTTTAATATTAATTTTTAGTTTAATATAACATTTTGATTTTCTCTAAAAGAATTATTCAGTTTTTAATTTCGTTACAATCTAACTATCTGCTCATAAATAGTGTAATTTAAATTCAATATTTCGCCTTTTTATTGTTACGTAAATTGGAATTGCAATTCGTCGACGAATACCTTTTGAATTCTATTTAATCAGATTCAATCCTACCGCATTTATTAACCCGAATAGAATGTTTTCACTGATCAATGTTTAAAAATACGAATCAATTATGAAACAATCACCTGTCTTGAATTATAAATATTGTCAAGGTCATTAAGGGTTTCAAGGTTAAAATCGTGCAATAGATTCAAAAATCATGTGGTAAAATGATTACATTAGATTTATCTAAAAACAAATTTGAATTGATTAGTCAATCGTGCTGATATAAAATCCTTCTAAAACATATTCTCAATTTTGACGGTCTTCATAGCTTTTTGTTTGTATGATGGAAATACGTTTGGTGAAAAAAAAATTGAGATCGTCACTAATTTTTTTTTCTTAAGATTTGTTATTTAAAAACGGTAAAATATATTTATTTAAAAAAAACATGGCAGTCATTTTATTCTTTTATGGCATCCATTATGTATGTGGGAATATTTTAGTGTTATTTATGAGAACATTATAATGAGCATATTTTTCATCCTTGGAATTTCATGGCAATGTCTCATTCATTAAATTCATTTCTCATAAAATGTAGAAAAAAAAATTGTACTTCAAAATGTGGGCTTACATTTAAATTTAATGTTAAACATTTGGGAGAAAAATGGGAACTTAGTTTTATAAGATTTTACTTTGAAAATATTAAGCTCTGAAAATGATATTCTTTACTAATCTGAAAATTAAACAAGACGATCTTTCTTTAAATCAAGCTTATTTCCTTAGCAGATGAAAATTATTTTCCCAATTTAACATGGTGCTAAAAAAATTTACTATGTTTATATATTCCTAATAACAAATTTTAATATGTTCGTAAAACATTTTTTATTTAAATTTACGTAACAATTTTTTATCAAAATTATTATTAAATTATTTTAATACATTTTTATTTGCTCAATATTCTAGCGATTTAGTTTGTCGCTCTATGGTCATTTTGAGCACACTTTGGACTAATTAGACAGGGACCTATAGTTTAACGTGGATTACTAACCACTACTACGCTACACCACATCAATCACATTGTGACACATGCCCCTTTACAGTTTGGGAATGATGTGGGTGAGATGTCTGATTGGGCTTTATGACGTTGTACGATCATATGAGACCGAGACTTACGGCTTAAAGTGAACTCCGAACCACTACAAACATCCATGCCATCGCCAGGATTCGAACCTGAAGTCTGTGGTAGCATAGCCAGATCGCTAGCGAATTGTCCATCAGGCCGTCAATAACCTAACGAGGTATACTGCCTACACCTGGACTATATAAAAAACAATTTTTTTAATTCAAACAAATTTAGAAGTTGATATTATTTATAATTTTCTTTTTAACTAATGCTAAATATTAATAACGTGTTATTTAGTTCTTTAACGTGTCTCAATGTAATTTTCTAATAGACTTATTTATTCTTAGATGGTCTCTCTTTTCATACGGTAATACATTTTATATATATAATTCCTCTGTGCATGTGTTTGTCACTGAACTACTCCAAAAACGATTTAACCGATATTGATTAAATTTTTTGTGTGTTTGACTTCTGTTGCTCGGTACCGCAGGTTCCGTGAAAATTAGTATGCACAGATATTGAAACATGAAGAATATATCCGTGATATGTAATTTTCTACAATGCATATTTTTTTTTTTTTTTTTTTGTAGGACAACGTATGCCGGGTTCTGCTAATTTAAAATATAAATTAATTTATTCGAAAGTCACTAATAATAGTAGGAAAGTCTTAATTAGGTGGTGCTGTAATCGATATAATTCTTCTGTACGTGTGTTTGACACTGAACACCTAAACGGCTGGACCGATTTTGACGAGTTTTTTTGTTTGTGTTTGACGAACATGGAGAATGTTTCTATGCTTTTTTCTTGATTGCGAATCGCTACCAGAGGGTGCTGCAGTACATGAACTTCTATACCGTTCAACCAAATGCTATGAAAATTGGTAATATGTATTCGAGAATGGAAAATATGTTTGAGCTATCCACTGTATTATTACTTGCCACCAGATGGTCCTGCATTTTATTTTGTATACCGTTCAAACGATATCAAAGAAAATTAGTATTCACCTATATCAGAACATGAATATATTCGCGATATATAATTTTTTACAATGTTTTCTGTTTCCAATAAAATACAAGAATGGGTTAGACATTCATAAATTGGCATTTGGCCAAGATAAAACATTTACGTTCCAATTCACTAACCATATTCAAAAAATTTGTAATAGAATTCAATGTACCGCGAAACAATACTAAAGTTTTATTTTGCGATATCAAAGTTGGAACAAAACATTTCCCATTTGATATCTTCAAAAAAAGTATCGCAAATAAAACATCAAATAATACGTTTCAAACTAACAATGAAGTCTCTTTTATGATTTTTGAAACCTCAGCAAGCGCCTGAATCAGCAGAACTGACTTTGTGACTGTATATCCTTGAACTTTCTCAGCAGGGGGAGCAGCGACGGGTCGATTGATCTCTCCGGTGACGTCACGAGGACCCCGGACTCCCTCGCACTCTCGTGGTCCGATAGCGTCGCCATGGTAACGCACCAAGCACCTTTTCATCACCTCCGCAAGACGTGGGAGCGACACTTCGGGGATTCTTTGATTGTCACGTGAGTTTTGTTTTTGCTACCTTCTTCCGCGCCCCCGGCCCTCTATTCAATCAGAAAAGTAGGTTTCTCATCAGAAACCTTTTTTAAAATAAGGCACAGAATCCCACTAAAAAATTTTCTTTTTTCAATTCCTACTATTAGTTCACACTCTCCCTATATATATCTTGTTCAAATTTTCAATCGTTAATGAAATACTTTTTATTCATCCACTCCAGTTTAAATGCATTTTTTTTTAACTTGCAGTGGATGACACTTGTTGTTAATGAATTAATATTTAAAAAAACTGTATTAATTAAATTTAATTAATTAATTTTAGTTTTTTTTTAGATTTAAGTTGCATGTATCTACCAATAGATGGCTCCAGATGTACGAGGAAAATTTCAACTTGAAATGAAAACCTTTTTTTCTTTTTCAATTCCTACTATTAGTTCACACTCTCCCTATATATATTTATATATCTTATTCAAATTTTCAATCGTTCATAAAATACTTTTTATTCATCCACTCAAGTTCAAATACATTTTTCGAACTTGTAGTGGATGACACTGAATGTTAATGCACTTTTTTCAAATGTTAATTCAGTAATTAAATTTAATTAAGTTAAAATACTTTAAATAGAGTTTTAGCAGTTTGTAGTGAAAATTGAAATCAATAGGCAGTAGCTCAATCGGTAAAATGCAATTTTTCACGTGAAGAACGCTAGTTCAATTCTTGCGAAAATCAATAATTTTTTCATAAATTTTTGAAAATTTTTGCTTTAAGTAGACATTTTATCCAAATGCCACTTAATATTGTGATTCTATCATATGTATATACATATTTATATTAATTGTAATTATTTAATAAAAAGTAACTAAAATAAAATTTTTCTTTGTTGACCTAAGTAGGAATTAACTTTAAAAGATTTTTTTTTATATTACTTGTTTAAAACAAGGTAAAGAATCCAGTAATAATAAGGAAAAAATAAGAATTCAGTAGGTCATGTGAGAAATTAATAGACTCCTGGTTCTTGAGGTATAAAAGCAAGTGGTATGAAGGTTAATGGTAGGCAATTAAGACTACTATTAATTCTTGTTGGAACATGTCCAAAAACCGGAGCAAGTAATGTATACGGAGTCTGGGGGAAATGGGAAAAGTCTTTTGTGGATTAAAAACTGGAGTTTCTGACTAGAATCTTGACTTTTGGTTAATTGACCTGTTGAATATTTTAAATGAGTTCCATAAAAGGATTCAAACTCAATTTAAATGGTGATGGTAAATAAAAATTTTTGGAGGGGACGTATAATAGATTAGAGTCCCTTTGTGCTGTGATGTTGTAACAAATATATGAAAGAAAAAAAAAAGAATGAAATATATATACATTAAAAATTATATATATTTCATTAATTATTATTAATGGAAAGTTATATTAATGGAAAATTAATTAACAAATTCCAGATATTTTAATATCATATTATTGCCTCAAAGGAAATTGTTTTTTTAAATATTTGTATAATTAAAGGTTATTTTAATAGATACTTTAAAATTTTTATGTTGAGAAAATTTAGTTTTTTAATGTTGTTATATCTAATATATTCTTTGTTACTAGAGTTTTTTTGTTGTTGTTTGCGAAGCCTTTGCCGGCAATTAGAATTAAGAATATATCTCCAATTTAATTTAAACATGAAATGCTTTTAACTTGAATCAATACGGAAATTAATTTAAAAAAACCTACTATTTAAATACCTATACTACTAACTATAGATAGTGTCTAGGCATTTAAATACGTAGAATAATAGTGTATATTATCTTAATTAATAATTTTAATAATGATTTAATTTTATCCTATAATTAAAATAGTAGAGTATATTACCTATACTCTACTATTTTAATACATTACCTATTAAAATAGAAGATCTGTAGTACAGCCAGCATTATTTAGATAAGAAAATCTTAAAATGGGGTGTGGCAAACATCGCAACTAGCACAAAATTTCAAGTAATCCATTCGCTGTTCCCTAGAATCCAACAGAACATAGTAGTTTGAGAATCACTTTTTAAATGTTATCATTTCGCTTTTTAAATATTTTTCCTATAATTATTGTATAGTAAATTAGTTAAACCTATTTCCCGTCTTTTTATTCTAAGTACACAATCCTTTTACAAATTTGTTTTATGAGACTACAGTAATTAATCTTTTGACGAGAGTAACTGTCAACTTCAGATTGTTGATAGTCACAGTTAAAAGAAACGGGTACTGTAATTATATGCTCATCAGCAACAATATTTTCTTCAACTCCATAATTACACCAGCATATTTTTAAAGATTTATGAAAATTTTATATATTTCTATTTAAGGATAATTATTGATCTTTTTTTAGAGTTATTGGTTAATTGGCGTATTCTTGTGTAGCTATTTAGCCCCTGTGAGCTCCATGCCAGATATGACAGGGTAAATACAGTTGAAACAATGAAAATTGCCCAGAATATCTTTACAAATATAATAAAAATTAACTTAAATAATAAACAAATAAAAGGAAAAAATATTTAAAAATTAAATTTAAATTTTGCGCAGACGTTTTAAATAATTGGGAACGCAAGAATCAATCTCTTGGATTTTCAGTATTTTCATGATTAACAAGCGTGTCAAAAAATTTAATAGAGATGCGTTTAAGAATCTTTTAAAGAAGGAATTCTAATAGCTTTATATATATATATATCAGAATTGCGCATGAACCATTTGGCGGATAGTGACAGTTTGTAAAGTTTCAAGCGTTTTTAAGTTAGATTTTGCTGCATAGGACCAGACCGAGCAAGCGTATATGAGAATTGGGGGAAGCGTAGCAGCATAAAGAATTTTATTATCCTTGGTCATGGTAAAATTTCTATTTATAAGTGGGTAGTGTTTTCTGAAGGCAATACTAAATGTAGTTTTGGTATGCAGAAAATGTTTCCAAGTTAAATGCTGATCCAGAATAACTAATAAATATTTAGTTTGACTATTCCAAGGGATAAAATTATTGTTGATCATAATCACAGGTTTTTTACATTTATTTCCAATACAGAAGAGAACAGCTTCAACCTTATATACATTTAAAGAAATTTTCCATTTATTGAGAGCTTTAAGGTGACCAATAAGGTAGATAGCTAAGAATTTAGTGTTTTTATTTTTGCAAAGGATTACAATATCATCAGCGGAGATAGCAGTTAAGAGTTTAGGATTAGTTGGGAATATCAGCAAATAAAAATAGAGATAAGAAGAGGTGAAAGTTTACTACCTTGTGGAGTACCGGCTTTAATATTCTTAATGGTACAGTCTTGTTTACTTTAACAGTAAAAGTTCTGAGTAAGATAGGAGTGAATAAGTTGAATCAAGTGAGGAGGAAAGTTGAGAATAATAAGTTTATATATTAATCCATCAATCCAAACTCTGTCGAATGTGATCTGAATATCAAAAAGAAAAAAGATTTTTTCTGAAGCCAAATTGTGCAGGATGTAAAACATTATTTTCAATAACAAAAATATTGAGATTTTTAAAAATGATGGAAATGAAGAGTAAATAAAGCGTTATCTGAGGAAGGTGAAATGTAGATAGAGGCAATAATGAGTGAATCGTGATTATCAAGATTTGAGAAATTGGGGCTTCTATAAAATTTAAATTAGGATTGAAAACCTGAAGATATGGCAGAGAACGCTTGATAAAAATTGCAATATCTCCTAAAGTTACAGCGTTAGTTGGTAGTTGCAGTCATAGTTAGCAAAATTAAATTTTTTATTAGAGGTTAAGAAAGTTTCTTGAATAAGCATAGTATCCGGGTTGTGGTTAGCAAGAATACTAGTGAACTCAATTAGTTTGTTGAAAATACTATTTGCATTCCAGGAGATTATAAAAAATTTGTTTTTTTGTAGTGCCCATTGCTTCTTAGAATACAAAGCCTCTGACACACTTAAATTTTTTTATATGTAAGCCTTAAACTAATATCGCAACTTGAGAGAACTTTATTGTTTACAGTTACGAGAATCTTTACTATTTTTATTTCTATGAAGTTGAATCTTAAAACAAAAAGAAAGTGGATGTAGATGCTTTTTCCATTTTCCATTCGTATTGCCTTCAGAATAATCTACCCACTTCTAAATAGAAATTTTACCATGACCAAGGATAATAAAATTCTTTATGCTGCTATGCTTCCCCCAATTCTCATATACGCTTGCCCGATCTGGTCCTATGCAGCTAAATCTAACTTAAAAACCCTTAAAACTTTACAAAATATCACTATCCGGCAAATTACCTCTGCTAGATGGTCTATGCGTAATTCTGATATCTATAAAGCTATTAACATTACTTCTTTAATAGATATGTGTTAGAATATAGAAATATAGATAGATATAAAAAACTCTAGATATAGATAGTGTATAGATATAAGAATCTTTTAAACTTTTTGACACATTTACTAATTATGAAAATACTATAATCCAGGTTTGGTTCCGCTCTGTGGTCATTTTGTGCACACTTTGAGCTAATTAGACAGGGATCTATAGTTTAACGAGGATTCCGAATTATTCACAAACATCCATGGCACCGCCAGGATTCGAACCTGAAGTCTATGGTACCAACGAAGCAGCCAGTTAACCATCAGGCTGCCTGCAATCCAGGAGATTGACTCTTACGTTCCCAATTATGATTTAAAATGTCCACTTTAAATTTAAATTTTAAATGTTTATTTTATTTATTTATGATTGCGAGTTAATTTCATTATATTTGTAAATATATTCTGGGCAATTTTCATTGTTTCAACTGTATTTATCCTGTCATATCAGAGATGGTGCCCCCAGGGGCTAACTAGCTCCAAAAGAATGCGTCAACCAAGATGCCTTTTCTGGGGTTGCATCATATTTAAAAAAAAGAAAAACCTTTTAAAAACAGCTCAATTTATTCATTTCATAGAATAAGATTTAAATGTTTGTATTTCCGTTCTCAAGAATTGACTGCAAATATTAACACTAAATTTTGGAGCCTAATATTCTAAACATTTTAATATAAAAAAATTTATTTTCGTATGCTGATACAAGAAATATAAAAGTTGGCGTATGACTTAGTTCATTTATAACAGCACAGAAAGGGTTGCCAGCATTTTCTTTTGTGTTGAGTGAAACAGTAAAGTGAGAAACACAATGCTTTGTAATTATAGTGCACTACTTAAAAAAAAAACAAAAAAAACTCGCTAACAACTGTAACTTAATCTTTCAATTGGGGGAACAAAGTTTATTTTTTAAAGGTACTTATTAAAGTATCCTGTTGATACTTTCTATATCATTACTTGAAATAAGAGAATGATTTATACCAATGGATAACCCGAGAAACACTTGTTTCGTATTATTATTTAAGAAAATTCGATATCGATTTTTTTTTCATGATTAAGTTTTATTTTTAATTATATCAATAATATTTGTATATCAATAATATTTTATCTTGAAGATTGTTTTGTAATTTTAATCATATTTTATAAAAAAAAAGCAAAGCGATATTATAGGATGTCTTAATATTTATTTTGTATATATAATTGAAATATATAGCTTTGAGTGCTGTTTCACTATATAATAATATAATAAAAGAAAAATTTTGATCAAACGCATAAAGACGTATTTTATTTAACATTAATAGATCAGAAATTTCCATTAGATTTTAAAATGTATAAACAATCCTTCTCTAGTCTACAAATTGAAAGAGTATATTAAACCATATGAATTTTACTTTGTAATTTTTATTGCCATGTTAACTGTTCTTTTACAATGTTGCATATTATATGCTTGAAGAATATGCCTATGCAATCAAAGGTTTTAATGTAACATACGAGATCTTTGAAATGTAACATCGCCTTTTATTAATATTAAATGAACAATTTGTCACTAGGTTAATCGGAATTCTGATATTCGGAACGTAGAATTATACAGCACATTATTTGGCAATGGACGTACCAGTTTTGGAATTCTTGCGTGATTTAAAAAGGATAACAAAAAAAAATTCCATCTTAATATTATTAATAAATTATTTGCATTATTAGTATTTTAAAAAATTTAAAAAAGAATAATTTTTAAGATTTTAAAGGATTAATTTATTTTATTAATAAATTAATAAAATAAACTTCCACCGTAATTAATCTTTCTTAAAATAATGGATAAATAATTAGATGCAAAAGATATTATATATTGTTTAGTTTCAGATTACAGTGCATTATCTATTATTCCTTTTATACGTCCAGCGTCTTAAGGCGTATTATTTTTCTTTAATAAATTTTCTTAGATTTATTCTACATAACGTGAAAAATCTCAATAAAATGTAACATTATTCTATTATTCTGTAGCTTATAATTGTTTTTAAATTTTAAAAAATAATTCTTTATGAAACAGTATTGACATATTTTGAATTTGTTATTAATAAAATTAACTTACTTAACAATTACTTACTATTTATATTACTTTGTTATTATTAATAAATTCCTTAATTACTTATTAACTTTTTCCTACAGGAGTATAGCGTCTGGATATTTCACCAGTAAAACAGAATTCCAAATTGCCATAGCTCTTCTAGATGGGCAGAATTCAACCGTAAGTATCATTTTTTTAAATGAAAAAATCTCAAGTGACTTATCAACTGTTCGTAAATGTAAACTTCATTAAAACTTCTAATGAATTTAATTTTTGAAGATGCTTTTCTTTTGTGTTATGTACTCATAATGATGGATTTCTAATTTTAATGTGAATTTTGAATCCATTTTGAAAATGGATATGTGATGAAAGGCATTGCAAAGAGTAATTTTGTTTAGTGAATTTATAAGAATAATTTTTAAAAAAATCTTCTTTTAATATGAATCAGAAAATATTAAAGATTTTATGTCATAAATATTTGTTAGTCAATAATAAGCATAATAATGTAATTAAATAAAGATACGAAACAAACACATGATTCTAAAAACTAATGATGAACACATGATTCTAAAAACTAATGATGAACACATGATTCTAAAAACTAATGATGAACACATGATTCTAAAAACTAATGATGAACACATGATTCTAAAAACTAATGATGAACACATGATTCTAAAAACTAATGAACACATGATTCTAAAAACTAATGAACACATGATTCTAAAAACTAATGATGATGAACACATGATTCTAAAAACTAATGATGATGAACACATGATTCTAAAAACTAATGATGATGAACACATGATTCTAAAAACTAATGATGATGAACACATGATTCTAAAAACTAATGATGATGAACACATGATTCTAAAAACTAATGATGATGAACACATGATTCTAAAAACTAATGATGATGAACACATGATTCTAAAAACTAATGATGATGAACACATGATTCTAAAAACTAATGATGATGAACACATGATTCTAAAAACTAATGATGATGAACACATGATTCTAAAAACTAATGATGATGAACACATGATTCTAAAAACTAATGATGATGAACACATGATTCTAAAAACTAATGATGATGAACACATGATTCTAAAAACTAATGATGATGAACACATGATTCTAAAAACTAATGATGATGAACACATGATTCTAAAAACTAATGATGATGAACACATGATTCTAAAAACTAATGATGAACGCATGATTCTAAAAACTAATGATGAACGCATGATTCTAAAAACTAATGATGAACGCATGATTCTAAAAACTAATGATGAACGCATGATTCTAAAAACTAATGATGAACGCATGATTCTAAAAACTAATGATGAACGCATGATTCTAAAAACTAATGATGAACGCATGATTCTAAGAACTAATGATGAACGCGTGATTCTAAAAACTAATGATGAACGCGTGATTCTAAAAACTAATGATGAACACACGATTCTAAAAACTGATGATGAACACACGATTCTAAAAACTAATGATGAACGCATGATTCTAAAAACTAATGATGAACGCATGATTCTAAAAACTAATGATGAACGCATGATTCTAAAAACTAATGATGAACGCATGATTCTAAAAACTAATGATGAACGCATGATTCTAAAAACTAATGATGAACGCATGATTCTAAAAACTAATGATGAACGCATGATTCTAAAAACTAATGATGAACGCATGATTCTAAAAACTAATGATGAACGCATGATTCTAAAAACTAATGATGAACGCATGATTCTAAAAACTAATGATGAACGCATGATTCTAAAAACTAATGATGAACGCATGATTCTAAAAACTAATGATGAACGCATGATTCTAAAAACTAATGATGAACGCATGATTCTAAAAACTAATGATGAACGCATGATTCTAAAAACTAATGATGAACGCATGATTCTAAAAACTAATGATGAACGCATGATTCTAAAAACTAATGATGAACGCATGATTCTAAAAACTAATGATGAACGCATGATTCTAAAAACTAATGATGAACGCATGATTCTAAAAACTAATGATGAACGCATGATTCTAAAAACTAATGATGAACGCATGATTCTAAAAACTAATGATGAACGCATGATTCTAAAAACTAATGATGAACGCATGATTCTAAAAACTAATGATGAACGCATGATTCTAAAAACTAATGATGAACGCATGATTCTAAAAACTAATGATGAACGCGTGATTCTAAAAACTAATGAACGCGTGATTCTAAAAACTAATGAACGCGTGATTCTAAAAACTAATGAACGCGTGATTCTAAAAACTAATGATGAACGTGTGATTCTAAAAACTAATGATGAACGCGTGATTCTAAAAAAAAAAAACACGTAGGATAAAGAGCATGTTCCAATTCGAAAATAACCTTAGATACAATAAACCTTATTCACGCAACGTCTTTAGCATATAAGATACAAAAAAAGAAACATTAAATGTGGATAAAGAGATGCAAATTATAATTTGATAATTTTTTATACCTCTAATTCCCATTGCTTTTTAAGTTGAATTCCCATAAGGGATCGATTACTTATTTCATTGGGAAAAAAAGGCGAACAAAAAAAAGAAAAGTCAGCACAACAAGCTTGTAGAATACTGGCAATTTGCCAGCACTCCTTCCCCTTTCATGTTTCACTATTTCATGCGGCAGTGGTTCTCATACTGAGGGGCGTGATCCCCGAGAGATTAGAGATTTATTTGCGACCGTTAAAAAATAAATCGCACAAGTAATGAAAACATTATAAAAAAACACCTGACAGGATATTTCGATGAAGAAAAAAAAACATTTTAAGTAGCTGGAATTTAAAAATTAATTTCATTGGAGTGCTGAGTGATAAATTCCTGATTTTAAATATAAAAAAAAGTTTTTCATAATGTATTATACATTAGTACTTATTCTTTAAACCACAATTTAAAGAATTCTTTTTGATCTAGAGAAATTTATTCATATTATAACACAGAATACCATATACTTAAATTGTTTATATTTTTTTTAATTCGTTAGTTAATCGCAACGCAAACGATATTCTTAAAACTTTAAATTAGAATATCGTTTGCGTTTAAGAATAATTGCGCAAACGATATTCTTAAGAATATCGTTTGCTTTGCGATTAACTAACGAATTTATTATCACACATAAATAAATTGACTTACACTGCTTTGAAATAAAATAGCTCAAAAAATACAACCGATTCCTCGTGTAATTATTTCTCATTTAAAGAGTTTAAACATTATTTTTGTAAAAAAAATCCACTAGTGTTTTTAATACAATCAAGATGTTTTCTATTTACTATAATTTTTGTAGCATAATAAATAGATCAATGTCAATTTAAATTAAAAGAATTGGACTAAATATTCTCACTTAGTTTCATTGTTACTGATTGGTGTTATAAATTTAATAATATATAATAAGTTATAAGTCAGTTAACCAGTAAGTTATAATGCAATGAAATTATTTGAAATAAGTACCATATATATACAGGGTGATTAAAATTAAAATCGCACTTTCCAAATGCTGTAAAAAAACGAATCACTCTTCACAATGAATTCAAATTTGAACCGAAGAACTATAGCATCAAAAAACAGTTTCAAAGTGTATTAATAGATGGCGATGTAAGCGGCATAAAGAAAGTGAATTCGGCTGCAGGGAGATTTGGAATTGAAATTACAACGTATTTGGCATGAGTTGTACATTAAACCAACTGTAGTGTTCAGATTTTTCATTTTTTGACGAACAAAGGGACTTTCAAGTTTTTCAACAGTTGTGACACTGCCAATGGAAAGCCCATACAAGGTCATACCAAATTGGACGGGAAAAATCGGTGGAACTTTTTTTTGATGACATGCTGTTTCCCTCTTCTTTAAGTATCTATCTTCAGTTCAAATTTGAACTCATTGGGAGAAATGGGTTTTTATTTTTTTTTTTACAGCATTTTAAAAGTGGGACTTTATCACCTTGCATATAAGGAAAAAAATTATATATTTTATACAATGTTTTTATAGATTTAATTAATTTTACTTGCTTTAATGCCTTTAAATAGAAGACAGTAAAATAAGCTGGGAATATAAAATTCTATCATCGCGAAAAAAAGAAATTTAATTTGTGTATTTAACGTTCGATATTTATTGTTGCTCAGAAAATTTAATTAAGAATCTTCTAAACCTATTACAAAGACTTAGTCTAAAAAAGAAATAATAATAATTTAATCCTGTTTATGCATAATATTATCTTAGGCATTATCGAATATTATAATCTCATTTCGCTGGCTCATATTTTTAATCTTCAAATCTTGTTTCTTTAATTTCTTAAAGTATTTTATTGAAAATTTCTTATTGGTTAATAAAAGCTTTCATCAGATTAAAACTTAAGAGTAATTAGGCTTAATTAAAATATTGAACATCTTCAGGGTTTTTTTCTAGAAAGTGAAGGAAAAATAATTTTTAATCAATTTTATCTTTGGCTGCATTTTATTACATTTTGTTAATAATTCAGTGAAAAAGTAACTTGTTTCTATAAAAATTAATGTGAACACTGATAAATAGCGTGTTATTGAAAACTACGTGAACAATGACGTATGAAGTGTTATTGAAAACTATGTGAACAATGACGTATGAAGTGTTATTGAAAACTACGTGAACAATGACGTATGAAGTGTTATTGAAAACTATGTGAACAATGACGTATGAAGTGTTATTGAAAACTATGTGAACTATGACGTATGAAGTGTTACTGAAAGCTATGTGAACAATGACGTATGAAGTGTTATTGAAGAATAAAAAAAAATTCTTATATAAGGCATAACGATTCTCATTACTTTTGCCATGACATTTTATAAACCGTTTTTGCATATTTTTAGAGTAATGATTTAATGGAGGCCGTTTTGCATACCTCGTGTAATGATTTAACGATCCAAACTTTATTAAGCAATGTTATATATTACGTGCCCGACACGTGGCTCAGAGGCAACCTGCGCCACTGGTGAGCATTAGGGCGGAGGTTCAATACGCTGGCGGTTTTGTTGTAGACACTGTTTCAAAAAACGAGGAGACTCGACGGCGTTTGTGATATTCAGCCTGTTGCCTCATGAGTCGGACTACCTGATGGAAGTTTTCTTCCATATGATACGCAAATGCGGGATAGATAGGATAAAATGAATTACATATTTATAATAAATGTTAATATAATAAAGCTAATTGTTTAGCGCAGTTTATATAATTGTCTTCAGATTGCTACAGAATCGCTGAATATAGACATGTTAAATTATCTTTAACAAGGACAAAAAAAATGTGTCAAAAATATTCCAAAAGAATTTTACTTTGTAAATATTTTCTTATTTATTTCGAACTATGGGTTATCACCTGCTATTGCTTAGTTTCATTAAATAATACAAGCATGACTCTTGGTTCAATGGCAACGTGCGTCGCTGGTGAGCATTAGGGCGGAGGTTCAATCAGCTGGCGACTTTGTTGTAGACACTGTTTCAGAAAACAAGGAAAATCGATTGCGTTTGGGATGTTCAACATCTTGCCTCGTGAGTCGGACTACCTAGTGGAATTTTTCCGAGTTTTTCTCCCATATGATACGCACATGCGGGATAGTTCCCCTTAATGTCCTCCCTGAAGGCACTACCCTTCTTCAGCGCCTCGGAGCCAAGTCAGATCTCACAACAGATGCTCTCGCACCTTTCCCTCGTTCCATGAGGCCACAGGTTCCTGGACTGAGTCTAGATGTTGCTATTTACCAAGTGGGATAAGAAAAAAAGTACATTCCGTATAATACAAATAATGAAATGTAATTGTGTTTTCTATTATTGAATATTGATAATTTTATTGCAGCAAATACATTTTGAATTAATTTTAATATTTCTTTCATGTTGAATAGTGTTAAATTAAAAAAATTGTATTATGTGTCGCTAAAGAAATGTTATTTTAATATATCCGTTCAAAATACGTGCGTACTATTTAAAGATATCCGATCCATTAAAAAATGTCCAAATTCTCTTTCAGCTTCACATCTTAGAAACTAACAACGGAACTTCGGAGACTGTTGCAAACCTGGGACTGCGTAGCATTATGTCGGCGAAAACAATAGTTGGAGTGAAAGGAGACTTGGACACCATTTTAATTGAATCTGTAAGTAAATCTTAATTATTAATTCGGGAACGTGATTGTAGTGATTCGTTCAAAGGGATTGTAGATGCCGTCAATGGTATTTGAACTCTCTTCCTCTAGCAAACACATACTACTACTGAGCAATGATTGAGATACAAGAATTATTTATAGTTTCTAACTTTCTTTATTGTATCCTAGCTTCTGAACTGTCATGCATGCTAGCATGGTTTAGTTTAATATTCCTTAACAAATATCCTTGTGTTGTTGAGTTTTAAAACCCGTAAAACTCATGGATGGTTTCTTTGACGTTTTATGTTGAAATCTTTGATTTATTCAAGCTTAAGAAAAGTATTCTTTGGAATTTCAATCGAATCTGGCTTATCTTTATTCTCGAGATTTTCTTTTCTTTGAGTTTTCGTCACAAGGCAGATTTCATCTGTCTCTTTGTTATGGAGGATTGGATATTATGTTGCAGTAAAAATTTAATAACGAAGTAATAAGACTTTTATTCACTATTTGAAATTTTCAAAATTTTACGTCCAGAATTTCTCCAATATAAAGCTCGTTTTATGACAGAATAAAAAAAAATGTTCAATTTAGTATAGTAAAAAAATATTTAAAAAAAGTATAGTATTTCTTAAAATAAATTTGTATTGTTTATTTTTAGGTATTAGCTAAGTATGTTAAAATAGAATAATTAATGTATTTAGTTTTACTTTTTTACTGATAGATAATGGTAATATATGTTGGGTATAATTTAATAATTTTATTTAATTGCATCTGTTAACTTCATTGAATTATATTATCTATATCTATAGGAATACTATAGTATACTATCCATATGTATAGGAATACTATAGTATACTATCCATATGTATAGGAATACTATAGTATACTATCCATATGTATAGGAATACTATAGTATACTATCCATATGTATAGGAATACTATAGTATACTATCCATATGTATAGGAATACTATAGCATACTATCCATATGTATAGGAATACTATAGCATACTATCCATATGTATAGGAATACTATAGCATACTATCCATATGTATAGGAATACTATAGCATACTATCCATATGTATAGGAATACTATAGCATACTATCCATATGTATAGGAATACTATAGCATACTATCCATATGTATAGGAATACTATAGCATACTATCCATATGTATAGGAATACTATAGCATACTATCCATATGTATAGGAATACTATAGCATACTATCCATATGTATAGGAATACTATAGCATACTATCCATATGTATAGGAATACTATAGCATACTATCCATATGTATAGGAATACTATAGCATACTATCCATATGTATAGGAATACTATAGCATACTATACATAATCAATATGTATAGAAATAATAAAATAAATTAAAGTCTGCTAATGCTCTTAGAAGGACGTTAACATTAAATTCTATTTTCAAAATTGAGAATTTTACATTATTTTTAGCTTGTTATGCATTTATTTTTATGCTATCATACATTGATTAGCATGAAATAGAAATACAAAAATTCTTTCTTAATACAATGCCTGTTTCGAAATCCCATTGTTCATGAAAGATCTATTTTGTTGCTGAAGCACCTCTACGCTGTCATTGCACCTTTGTATCTTAAACATGATTTTTTTTAACTTACTCTGAGCAGATGGTTTTTGAGCGAAATGAGCTAAACACTCTTAACAAAACCAATTGCTTTTTTTTTATTATTAAATTAAATTCTAGCGTTTTTTTCTACTAATTAAAAATTTATAGGTTTTAATTAATGCGATGGAGTTTCCTAATTTTCAATTATATATCATTTATGTTCTTTCATTCAGGCTCAGCAATATCGATTGATTGACAAGACGTAATGTGATAAACATTTCAATCTAATCAATCTACTGGCATTTGCAACAAAAATTTTAATAAAAATGTCAATTTATTCTGAAAAAACGGAACTCGCAATTCTAGCGATAAAAATATAGTGTTGTATAATACGATGTATAAAATATAAAATGAAAATCGGTTAGAAATGCAAATAGTGAAAACAAAACTTAAGATAAAATAATTAATTTCATTTTTATTTTTTGTTTTTGCAACAAAGGATCAAGCACTTCAAATCAAATTGTACTCAGTAGAAAGGAATAAAAGTTTAAGATAAAACAAAGAATAAAATAAATTATCCGAAGTTTTTATTCCTTACTACAACGTTACCATGTTGAGTACAGTTTGTTTTGATGCGTTTGATCCTTTGCTGCCAAGATAATTTATTTTCTTTTTATTCTTTGTTTTATTTTGGCAACAAGGAATCAAATGCATCAAATAAAACTGTACTTTACATCAAACTTTACATATCTAAATTATTCAACACCTAACCACCTATTTACTTTCATTTTCTGCAACTAAAATTCGAAGTCTTAAAAATAAATTGGTTAAAATAGACGATAAAGCAAATTAAAATAAAAAATAACTGATCAAAAAAAAGTAATATTGGAATATAATTTAATGATTTTATTTTTTAAATGAAATAAATATTAATTCTAAAAAAATAAAATAAATATAAATTCTAAAAAAAATAAAATAAATATAAATTCTAAAAAAATAAAATAAATGTAAATTCTAAAAAAATAAAATAAATATAAATTCTAAAAAAATAAAATAAATATAAATTCTAAAAAAAATAAAATAAATATAAATTCTAAAAAAATAAAATAAATATAAATTCTAAAAAAAATAAAATAAATATAAATTCTAAAAAAAATAAAATAAATATAAATTCTAAAAAAAAATAAAATAAATATAAATTCTAAAAAAAATAAAATAAATATAAATTCTAAAAAAATAAAATAAATATAAATTAAAAAAAAAATAAAATAAATATAAATTCTAAAAAAAATAAAATAAATATAAATTCTAAAAAAAATAAAATAAATATAAATTCTAAAAAAAATAAAATAAATATAAATTCTAAAAAAATAAAATAAATATAAATTCTAAAAAAAAAATAAAATAAATATAAATTCTAAAAAAATAAAATAAATATAAATTCTAAAAAAAATAAAATAAATATAAATTTATAAAAAAAATAAAATAAATATAAATTCTAAAAAAAATAAAATAAATATAAATTCTAAAAAAATAAAATAAATATAAATTCTAAAAAAAATAAAATAAATATAAATTCTAAAAAAAAAAATAAAATAAATATAAATTCTAAATAAAAAAAAAATAAAATAAATATAAATTCTAAAAAAAAAAATAAAATAAATATAAATTCTAAAAAAAATAAAATAAATATAAATTCTAAAAAAAATAAAATAAATATAAATTCTAAAAAAAAAAAAAAAATAAAATAAATATAAATTCTAAAAAAAAATAAAATAAATATAAATTCTAAAAAAAATAAAATAAATATAAATTCTAAAAAAAATAAAATAAATATAAATTCTAAAAAAATAAAATAAATATAAATTCTAAAAAAAAAATAAAAAATAAATATAAATTCTAAAAAAAATAAAATAAATATAAATTCTAAAAAAAAAATAAAATAAATATAAATTCTAAAAAAAATAAAATAAATATAAATTCTAAAAAAAATAAAATAAATATAAATTCTAAAAAATAAAATAAAATAAATATAAATTCTAAAAAAAAAATAAAAATAAATATAAATTCTAAAAAAAATAAAATAAATATAAATTCTAAAAAAAATAAAATAAATATAAATTCTAAAAAAAATAAAATAAATATAAATTCTAAAAAAAATAAAATAAATATAAATTCTAAAAAAAAAATAAAATAAATATAAATTCTAAAAAAAATAAAATAAATATAAATTCTAAAAAAAAAAAAATAATATAAATTCTAAAAAAAATAAAATAAATATAAATTCTAAAAAAATAAAATAAATATAAATTCTAAAAAAAATAAAATAAATATAAATTCTAAAAAAATAAAATAAATATAAATTCTAAAAAAATAAAATAAAATAAATATAAATTATAAATTCTAAAAAAAAATAAAATAAATATAAATTCTAAAAAAAATAAAATAAATATAAATTCTAAAAAAATAAAATAAATATAAATTCTAAAAAAAATAAAATAAATATAAATTCTAAAAAAAAAATAAAATAAATATAAATTCTAAAAAAATAAAATAAATATAAATTCTAAAAAAATAAAATAAATATAAATTCTAAAAAAAAAATAAAATAAATATAAATTCTAAAAAAAAAATAAAATAAATATAAATTCTAAAAAAATAAAATAAATATAAATTCTTAAAAAATAAAATAAATATAAATTCTAAAAAAAATAAAATAAATATAAATTCTAAAAAAAATAAAATAAATATAAATTCTAAAAAAAAATAAAATAAATATAAATTCTAAAAAAAATAAAATAAATATAAATTCTAAAAAAAATAAAATAAATATAAATTCTAAAAAAAATAAAATAAATATAAATTCTAAAAAAAATAAAATAAATATAAATTCTAAAAAAATAAAATAAATATAAATTCTAAAAAAATAAAATAAATATATATATTTTATTTTTTTAGAATTTATATTTTATTCTTTAAGAACATAATAGACAATTATTTCTCAGGAATCGTCTGTTTTTTAGACACGTGATGTTTATTTTTCTAATCAAGTTTCGTGATCTTTTATTCTACTTATTGCACCTGCAACGCGTTGTAATATCCAATATAAGAATTAAGGTAAACAGGAAATTTAAAATGGATCGATGAAGAATTATATTCAGCGATTCGGTTACGCAAAACAAACGTGTAATATTCAATAAAGCAAAAAACCCAAAGAAAGGAGATTTGTTACTATGGTATTGAAACGATTTAAAGCAGTTTTCCTTTTGATTTTATCCTGGTTCACTTTTGTGATCCATTATTACATTAGAATCGCATTTGAATTCGACGCCAAGATCTTAAGCGCGAAAGTCGTGGGGAATATCGAACTGTAACTTGTTGCTATGGGAAACTGAAATAAATTGCGTGGCTTTTCATCTAGTACCTGGAGTCGAATTCCGCGTCTGAATTGGATTTTGCTAATAGATTTCTGAAACTTCATTCGAACTCGTCTTTGTAAATTTATTGATTTTCTTTCATCGCAAATCCTAATGTTACATTTATTTCATTCCTTTTTTTTTTTTTCTTTTCTTTCTTCTAGATTACATTTTGATTCCAAACGTTATCTGTTATTATCCATGGAATAAGAATTAGGTAGTTTATATGATTAAAAAAAAAAAAATGGTTGCATATATTTCTGTAATATATTACTTGTGACATTCTATTCTTGTATATAGTACTTGTGACATAACATGATTTTTTTTTTTTTGGAAAAATTTATGCAAGAGCATATTTAATTATCATGTACTTTAGAGTACTATAATTAGTGTAAAAATTTATTTTAAAATTATATAACATATTTTATTAAGAAGTAGTAGTTGCAGGTTGTGCATTGTAGTGTACAGATTGTGCAACTGGATTGTAACTGGGTGTGGTTGGGTTGAGACACAGGTTTGAGAACTCACAGCTTTATTGACACACGTTCAAATACCACACACAGTATTTAACACGTTTAAAGACGGATAATTATTCCGCTTCTAAGCCAAAAACCCGATACTCAGGTACGCGCTGGATGCAAGTAATATACTTTCTCTCCGGGGTCACAGAGCCCAATCAGACTTCTTACCCATATCATTACCAAACTGTAAAGGGGCAACTCAGCTCTAGACACAGTGGTGGGGTGTAGTAGTGATGGTTCAGAATCCCCGTTAAATTGTAGATCCCGGTCTAATTAGCTTTAATTGTGCACAAAATACAGTAGAGCGACAATACAAACCTAACGCTAACGATGTGGCATGATGACAATTGACTAGATCTCTGGCCTTTTGTACCAGATGCTTCATGTTCAAATCCTGATCTAATTAGTATACACTGTGCACAAAAAGATCGTAGAGCGATAGACCAAACCAAACTATGGAAATCTTTTAGTAATTTAAAATTCGACAAAATTCCTGGTCTAAAATGACATTAGGGCGTAGCTCTGACAACCCTGCCGAGTAAAAAGAAAAACATCCTCTGTCTCGAAATCTCCCAGTATGCAGACGGCCTTGGCTCCCCATTGGGCTGTTGCGCATCTGGTGGTGGTGGTGATGATATTTACCCTAATTTGGAAATAAATCTAGTAAAAAAAAAAAATCTTTTTTTCCAGAAATTTGAACATTGTTTACTTTTTCGCAATGTCATTTTTTTGGAAACCTAAATGTGTTATTGGATGAATTATCTTTTTACTTCTTTGTAAACCCACATTTTCTGTTGAACAAGATTCTCTTAATTCCCTTAAAATATCAATTATCTGAAATCTATAACGGAATTTACATACAAATCCTCACCATTTTTTGACTATCGATTCTTAATCGTTTCAAACTTATATTCGTAATGAAACATGCAATTGATTACACCAAATAAAAAAAAAATTATTTTGGTTCTATAATGCGTTAGTTGATATTGAATGTTTAAATCTTATTTTTAACCTTAGGTAGGGGAGATAAAATAATATTTAAGATATGATCACAGCTAGATCTACAAATGAAACTTCACCCATTAAACTGTGCTGGCCGTATAGATTTTTACAACCTTGCCTCCTTTCTATTCTGAGGTGGTATAAATTAATGAGGCTCAGGTTTATGCGTATCATTATGTTACAGCAAGTATTCAATCGATACCGACTGCCCTTGGTACCAAATGAATCGCTTCGTGCCGTGTGGAATCTTTTCGTGGTCTGATTCATAGTTTATTAGATCGCCGAATGATGTCTGAAACAGTAATGAAGTGTAGTTCGGGACATTCTGAAATAAGATTTTAAAACTGGTGGTGTGTAATTAAAAATTATTTATAGTGTCTGTCGAAATAACGTGGTGTAATTATACTATTTTTATTGAGAAGGATAGAAGTGGGTATTGCGTGATGTATACGGAAGCTATGAAGTTAATTATGTAATATGATCATGTCATGGAATGGTATACGAATTTTCTTATGATACAAGTTAACCTTTTCGTGATGTTGGAATATATCTCGCGACATAGATTATTAAAAATAAGTTTTAGGTCTTATCAAAATTTAAGTCTTTATTATTTATATTTATTTTTGTAATAATTAAGACTAATTATCGTCGTCATCTTAAATAGCGCAACAACCACATGGTGGGCCAAAGCTGTCTACCTATTGACATATTTCTAGGCAGGAGATGCCTTCTTTTTACGGAATAGGGTTGTCAGTCCTACGCCCAACACTTTACAGTCTTATTAGACCGGGACATATGTTGTAAGCGGATTCCGAATCACTAACACCCATGGTATGGTCGGGAATCAAACCCGAAACCTGTGCCACCGAGTGCCAGAGCGCTAGTCACTCGGCCATCAGGCCTCAGTTGTGAATAAAACTACTACAAAAAAAGCGTATTCCAAAAGTTTGAGCATTGTTTACTTTTTCGAAATGTCAAATATTTTTAGACTGTATGGGCTATTCGTTGAATTATTTTTCGCTTCTTTCAAAACGAGCATTTTTATTCAACAAGATGATTATTTAAAAGGATTTTTGAGAAAAGATTCAATATCTTAATTTACATACAAATCCTTGCCATTTCTATCTATCAATTTCTAATCGATTCACACTTACTATCGTAATATAACATGCAATTGATGACACCAAATAAGGAAAATTTATTTTGGTTCTCTAATGCTTTAGTTGATTGAATCTTTCAATTTTATCATCCCCCCTCCCCATGAGAAAAATAAAATAAAATAATATTTAAGATTTGATCGCAACTACATTTACAAATGAAAACCAAACCATTAAACTGTGCTGGCAGTATTGATTTTAACTACCTGCCTCCTTTCAATTCTAAGGCAGTATAATTTAATGAGGCTCAGGTGTATGCGTCTCATTATCTTTCAGCAAATTTCCTAGTATTCAATCGATACCGACTGCCCTGGGTGCAAAATGAATCGCTTCGTGCCGTGGAATCTTTTCGTGTTTCGTGATCTGATTCATAGTTTATTAGATCGCCGAATGATGTCTGGGCAGTAATGAAGTGTGGTTCGGGCATTCTAAGATAAGATTTTAAAACTGTTAGTGTGTAATTAAAAATTATTTATAGTGTCTGTCGGAAATAACGTGGTGTAATTATGCCATTTTTATTGAAAAGTGTAGAAATGTGTATCTTCGGATGCATACGACAGGTGTCAAGTTAATTATGTGACATGATCATGTCATGGAATAATATAGGAATTTTCTTATGATACAAGCTATCCATATCGTGATGTTTGAATATATGTCACGACAAAAATTATCAAAAATAAGTTTTGGATCTTATCAAAATTTAACTTATTTCTATAACTTAACTTCTTTTAACTTATTTCTATATTTTTATATTAAGATTAATTATCGTCGCCGTCATCATCAATAGCACAACAGCTCATGGTGGGCCAAGGCCGTCTACCTATTGGCAGATTGCTAGACAGGAGATGCTTTTCTTTCTACGGGGTATGGTTGTCACCCCTACACTCAAGGCTCTACAGTCATATTCGAACAAGAAAACTGTGGTACCGAGCACCAGAGCTCTAGCCACTCGGCCATCAGACCCCTTCTCCTTTGAAAACTAACATTTTCTTTTAAACACGATAAATTCCCTTAAAATAGCAACTGATTATTTGAAATCAACATCTCAATTTACATGCAAATCCTTACCATTATTTTTGACTATCGATTCTTAATTGATTCACACTTATTATCGTAATAGAAAATGCAATTGATAACACCAAATAAGAAAATTTCATTTTGGTACTATAATACATTTAGTTGATTGAATCTATAAATTTTAGTTTTCTTCAATACTCGATCTGATCGCAGCTAGATCTGCAAATGAAAACATAACCATCAAACTGTGGTGGGCGTATTGATTTTAAGAGCCTGCCTCCTTTCTATTCTGAGGCGGTATAATTTAATGAGGCTGAAGTTTATGTTATGAAGTGAAGTTAGTATCATTATCTTTCAGCACATTTCCGAGTGTTCAATCGATACCGACTGCCCTTGGTGCAAAATGAATAGCTTCGTGGCGTGCAGAATCTTTTCGCTCATGACAGCGGCATCGCTCTGATTCATATTTTATTAGATCGCCCAATGATGTCTGGGACAGTAATGAAGTGTGGTCGGCACATTCTGAAATAAGGTTTTAAAACTGTTAGTGTGTAATTAAAAATTATTAATGATGTCTGTAGGAAATAACGTGGTGTAATTATGCGATTTTATTTAAAGGGTAGAATTGGGTATCTCTTGATGCATACGGTAGCTGTAATGTTAGTTATGTAATAGGATAACTTCATGGAATAGGTTAACTTTCATCATAAGAAAATTCGCATACATTTCATGATCTTGGAATATATCTCACGACCTAAGAATTAAAAATTATTTTTGATAATTTGTCAAAATTTAACTTACAACAAAAATAAATAATAAAATATTTATTTTTATAATTCTTATAAAAATAAACAAGATTAATATGATTAAGATTAAATATAATCATTTTTGAAAAGAGTAGTGTATGCCATGATAAGGTTGTCAGATAGGGTGATGCCGTTAGTGATATTGCCAAATGTCGTGACAGAGTTGGTAGATGGGTTTGTCAGCCCTACGCCCAACGCTTTACATGCATATTAGACCGGGACTTACGGTTTAAAGAGGATTCCGAACTAGAAACCTGTGGTACTAGCTGTTTAGAGCTCTAGTCACTCCGCCATCAGGCCCCTTCTCCCTTTAAAACCAACATTTTCTTTTGAACAAGATAAATTCCCTTAAAATATCAAATGATTATTTGAAATCGATAACGTAATTTACATGCAAATCCTCCCCATTTCAAGTCTCTATTCTTAATCGATTCACACTTATGATCGTAATAGAACAAGCAAAGGATGACACCAAATAAGAAAAAATAATTTTGGTTCTATAATGCTGTAGTTGATTGAATCTTTAAATGTTATCTTTAATGTTAAAATGTTTAAATAAAATAATACTCGAGATCTGATCACAGGTAGATCTGCAAATGAAAACCCAACCATTAAATTGTGCTGCCCGTATTTTAACAACCTGCCTCCTTTCTATTCTGAGGCGGTATAATTGAATGAGGCTCCGGTTTATGCGTATCATTATCTCTGAGCACATTTCCGAGTATTCAATCGATACCGACTGCCGTTGGTACGAAGTGAATCGTTTCGTGGCGTGTAGAATCTTTTCGCTCATCATAGCGGCACCGGTCTGATTCATAGTTTATTAGATCGCCCAATGATGTCTGAAACGGTAATGAAGTGTGGTCAGCACATTCTGAAATAAGGTTTTAAAACTCTTTAGTGCGTAATTAAAAAATATTTATAGTGTCTTTCGAAATAATGTGGTGTAATTATACCGTTTTTATTGAAAAGGGTAAAAGTGGGTATCTCCTGATGTATATGGCAGCTGTTAAGTTAATTATGTAATAGGATCATGTCATGGAATAGTATACGAATTTTCTTATGATACAAGTTAACCATTTCATGGTGTTGGAATATATCTCATAAGATAAGACCTAAAACTAAGTTTTGATAATGCATCATCTAACTCATTTATTTTTTTATTATATTAATTATATTTTTATTATAAAAATAAATAAGATTAATTATCAACATCAATGTTGTTAACGTCCCCATGGTGGCGCTTAAGAGATGTTCTTTTAACGGGATAGGGTTGTCAGCCCAACGCTTTACAGTCATAGTAGACAGAGACCTACGGCTTTAAAGTGGATTCCGAACCACTACAAACATCTATGGAACCACCTGAATTCGAACCAGAAACCTGTGGTACCGAGCACCAGAGCTCTAGCCACTCGGCCATTAGACTCCTTCTGCCTTGAAAACTAACATTTTTTTTAACAAGATAAATTCCCTTAAAAATATCAATGATTATTTGAAATCGATAACGTAATTTACATACAAATCCTCACTGTTTTTGACTATCGATTCTTAATCGATTCACACTTATCATAATAGAACATGCAATTGATGACACCAAATAAAAAATTCATTTTGGTTCTGTAATGCTTTAGTTGATTGAATCTTTAAATATTACCACATCCCTTGGAAAAAAATATAATAATATTTAAGATCTGATCACAGCTAGATCTGCAAGTGAAAACCTAACCATTAAATTGTGCTACCCGTATTGATTGTAACAACCTGCCTCCTTTCTATTCTGAGGCGGTATAATTTAATGAGGCTCAGGTTTGCGCGTATCATTATGTTTCAGCATATTTCCAAGCATTCAATCGATACCGACTGCCCTTGGTGCAAAATGAATCGCTTCGTGGCGTGTAAAATCTTCCTTTCGCTAATCACAGCGGCATCGGTCTGATACATAGTTCATTAGATCGCGGAATGCTGTCTGAAACAGTAATGAAGTGTGGTCAGCACATTCTAAAATAAGGTTTTAAAACTGTTAGTGTGTAATTAAAAATTATTTATGATATCTGCCGAAATAACGTGGTGTAATTATGCCATTTTTATAGAAAAGGGGAGAACTGGCTATCTCTTGATGCTATACCACACATGTTAAGTTATGTAATATGATAATGTCATGGAATATTAAACGAATTCTTATGATACAAGATAACCATTTCATGATGATAGAATACATATCAAGACATAAGACCTTGGTCATGTTCATAAAATACATTTTTAATGCATGTTTTTCTCGGGATACACTTAATATTACCTTAGACACTTACACTTTTGAATCTGTACTTATTTTTAAATACTTAGGATCAGAAATTAAATGTCAAAATAGTATCTTACCTGAAATAAACAGAAATGTGTCTTCCAATAAAGCCTTCTTTGGGTTAATAAATGTTTAAACCACAGTTCATAAGCAGACAAACTAAATTCTTGTTATATAAAACCCTTAGACCTATTTTGGTCTATGGCTCTGAAACTTGGACTTTGGCAAGATCTGATGAAGCCCGTTTGGGTATATTTGAGCGGAAGATTTTAAGGGATGTTCTTGGAGGCGTTAGGGAAAGTGATTGTCGGAGAAGACGGTACAACGCAGAAATTTATAAATGCTATAAAAACCTATGTTATAAAAATTATTAAGATCAATAGATTACACTGGGCTGCTCATGTAATTAGAATGAATGATTTAAACCCTTTAAAAAGGCTCGTTTCGGTAAAGCCACAGGGATAAAGAGGAAGAGGACGACCCAAGTTGTGATGGATAGACGCGGTTGAGAGGGATTTTGCTATAATAGGGGTTAATAATTGGAGGATCCTTGTCCCCCACAGGAATGCATAGAAATATCTTCTATGGAAGGCCTTGGCTCTCTCTGGGCTGTTATACTACTGATAATGATAAGTGTTTGAATCTAAAATTTAATTTTAATAATTTATTGCAAGATGTTCTACATAAATGTCATATTTTGCAACGAATGTTTTTGAAAAGTATGTTCAGAGAAGTTCCAAATATTTTTTTAATAACACAATTTATTAAATATTTATCGTATAATATTTTCATATAATGCTGAATAAATCATACTGTTTTTCAATAGTATTTTGAAATCATGCTCAGTAGAAATCGATAAAAACGTAAGGGAATTATCTCGTATAATTCTATAAAATTATATGAATTTGTTTCCATTTCCGTTGACTATAGTAAGAAAGAGCAATGTTATGAATGCAACCCAAAATTCATTAAATTTCCTACAAATATTAAGTATTTATTGCAATTATATGACAATACGTAAAAATTTCATTAATTAGGTTTGTAAATAAAATCAAAATCAACGTTTCTTAAAATATCCACGGAAAGAAATCATTACGTTATATGTGCTACATGGTCTGCATTTTTACTAACCTGTTTTCTTAACTATTTATAAACTAGTATAGGTGTGGCCTATAAAAATGTTATTTGACCTAATTTTCGCATTTTTTTTTTTCGTTTTTGAGAATACATAATTCTAACTATTAAACTGTTGAATATGTAAAAAACCATCCAATCACTTTAAATCGATAAAATATCTGTAAATGCAGGAAAATAGTAAAGGACATTTTATTGTATGGTATTTTATTAGTATGGTAGTATATTTAGTAGTATTGTAGTATGATAGTATATATATTTTATTAGTTTTGTAGTATATTGTAAATAGTATATTTTATTAGTTTTGTAGCATATTGTTTATTGTAGTATGGTATTTATTTAAATTTCATCGCTAAATATTTAACTTTTGTAACTTTAATTACATAAAAATATGAGTATTTAATAAAAATTAGCGTTATTAAAAAATTTACTTTTTATTATGGACCATGCAGGTTACGGATCTAAAACGTTTACTTAAAACATCATACATATAACAACTTTACTTCGAATAATTATTTTAAAAAAATGTTCCTAAAGTTAGATTGAAATAGCAAAAATACATTTATTTATTCAGTATTTTTTCATAAATATTTCTCATTTCCATTTTTATAGATGTCTCCCTATGGAAGCGATGGGAAAAATTCATCTAATTCACTTTCAGAAAATACAAGGCACTTTTTCACAATTAAGTATACAAAAAAGGGATTTGTTTTCAAGGATGTTGTGATGGCAGAAGTGTATGGTAAGAATTAATCTTTTCCTTTCGATTCTTTATGACAGGAGTACTTATTATACATGTCAACAAATCAGGTGTAAGATATTATTAAAATAAGGCAGTTGCATATTTAGATAGATAGATAGATTTAATAGAAGATAGATTTAACTTAAAATATTTTTAGATTTGGAAAAAAATAACATTTTGAGAAAATGTATTTTGTGGTGTTTAAAGATTTACAAAAATATGTAAAGTCGTATATTTATGATTGTAGTTACAAAATCGGTGATTTTAATCAAATCTGTATATTAACATCAAATTATTCAGGGCGTAAAATATTTAGAAAACATGTTATTAATCCCACTGGTGCAAGAAAGCCTGCACCAGGTCCAATAAACCCAGTTGCAGGCGACTGGTCCATGGCTAAGGATAATATGCAGCTTCACTTTAGCAAGGAACCACGAGGGCTGAAGACTGACTAAACCTCAAGACAACGCTCTATGGTCATATTAGACCGGGACCGACGGTTTAAAGTGGATTCTGAACCATTATAAATCACCGCCGGAACTGAAACTCGAAACCTACGGCCACAGCGCTAGCCACTCGGCCACCAGGCCCCTGAAATTTTAGAAAACTTAACGGTCTAACTTTTTAAACTGTCACTGAGAAAGCAAAACGGCCTAATAGTAAATAGGCTAGCTCTCTGGCCACTAGAACCACAGGCTTGAGGTTCGAAATCCTGGCGGTCGCATGGATGCTTCTGAGTGGTTCGGAATCCACATTAAACTAAGTCCCTGTTTAATTAGCCAAAAGTGCTCACAAAATGGCCGTAAAGCGACACACCAAAAAGAAACAAATGTGATTCTTTTTTTAATTTTAGAAATCTCTCCGAAGAATTTTTCGGGGGGTTTTAAATTAATAGATCGTAATTCAGTTTAGATTTTATTAAATAGGAATTATTTAAATAAATATTTAAATAGGAATACTTGTGATAAAGTCGCAATGTTTCAGTAACTGTCACGAATGTTGGCGTTGAACATGTACTCCCTTTTTACGAAAATTTCTAACTTATGCAACTTCCTTATTTTAATAATATTTTACACCTGATTTGTTGATATGTATAATAACTCAATTCGTGCATAACAATAAAAGCCGCTCTGTTAATCATTTACAAGTTTCAAGCATTTAAAAAAACATTTTCATTTCATTTAATTTCAAACATTTGTTAATTTAATTGATTAACAGAGCATTAAGCATTTGCATTTGTTTGTTTTGCATGTATTAAGCATTGTTAATCATTTAATTTCAAGCATTTGTTAAACATTTAGTTTCAAGCATTTAAAACTTCTGTAAACGATAGATTAAAAGCAGATGTTCAATTAACTCTATTCCTTCCGTTCATTTCAGCCAGTTCACTCAACCAGTTTGCTCAAGGATCGGCTAGTCTCCTAGTAGCGAGCGGAGACCCTGATGCTGGTACATCCATAAACCGATACATTATCATGAGCGACCTTCAAGACCCATGTGATTAAACCCGCTCATTGTTCATGGATTAGAATAACAAAATTGCAGTGCCTTAATCCGCGGAAGGGAGGATCTGTATACTTAATTGTGTCATCACCTTCAGTAGAGACATTCTCTCAAATACTTAATTCACTCAATACAACTATTGGTTCTCAAGATTTTCAAGAATATTGTTGATCTGTTTTGTAACTTTAAGTTAAGGATGTTAATCTGTAAAACATGGTAAAATATCTTATGATTTATTGAAAATGTTTTTCAGTTGTTTTAAATATATTTTTATTAAATATTAAAATATGTGTCCGTTATTAGGAAGGTCTTCTAACATAAGTATATTAAAAAGGCTCCTCAACCAATAATTTCCACTCTAATAAGTGTTTTTTAGAAAAGATCCTTCAGATTTTTGGCGATAAAATCGATGCCAAAGTCGCCAAAATCGAAGCCACGTTGCATTCTATGTGTTCTAAGAAATATTAATAAAAATGTATTTATTAATTTTACTTGCTTAGAGTTGTATTTTTGCAATGTTAAACATTTGAAGCATTTTTTGTGATATTGTAGAAAGTGAACTAAGTGACTATATGATTAAATATCTCGCAGTAACTATTTCAACCTGTTGGTTTCATAATCATTCACGTATATATGCATTTATTCTCGAAGTTATCAAAAGTAATATTGGAATTGAATAATTTTTTAAATTAACTATCTTAATTAACTTTTCTTTTGTTATTTTATAGGAAAATAATCTATTTCATTATATAAATAATTGTTTACCTTATTCTTTGTCATTATTCGAAAACATTCTAGTCGGAAATACTTTTAATGCATGTTCTAAAATGTACTTCTCTATTTTCATTGCTTATATTATGTTTTGTGTTCGTTTAAACATTTTAACTAACGTTTCGAATTCTGTAGTTTGTTCCTCTAATAATTTGTGTATAATTGAATGATTGACAAAATGATTCTTAAATGTTGTACAAGGCTTAATGGGTTCTTTAGAGCTTTGGAGTTATTTGAAATGTTGTTGAAATTTTAAAAAAATTGTTTTATTTTTATTGAATAAAATTTGTTTTAAAATTTTGTTTCCGAATATATTTTTTAACAAGACTACTAAATTTTTATCTACTATTTAACACTGAAAACATTTATTTTAAATAACAGCATTTAAGTTTCTTAATGTGTTCTACAAATAGTTAGTTCAAGTCAAGTTTAAATGGTTCAAAGTTATCTGCCAAATTTTAAAGGTAGCTTGAGTAATACATTAGATTTTTTTTATAAGTGAATTTTTTTTTGCATTTCTGAGGAATTATCGATTGTTTTATTATAATCAAATTATCATCAAATCATTCATCATTAAAAAATTTCGCAAGTGTTTTTAATAACATTCATGATGTTCTAGTGGTTGGAAGTGTTTTCTTATTAGAATCAAAATTCGGCAAAATCGCAGAATAAGGGTCGTTGGGATTTGGCGTTAAGAAATCTATTCGCCAAAGTGCGCCAAGTAACCAAGTAACAGGTTGCGATTGTAAGTAAAGTGAATTACAAACAGTACAAGAAACACACACTACCACATTTGCCAACTTATAGCACATTTGACGCACAATAAACTGGCCAAATCCCAACGGCTCCTAATTTGCGAATAATTTATACGTCAACGAATAATTTGTATTAGATATAAAACGTAATTCGTGTGTTTTCTTTAACAGAGGCACATATTTTATTAGAAATGAGTAATAAATCAAAGTATTTTTTCCCCATGCAATTGACGATAAGTTCACATAACAAGCAAATTTATTTTGAAAAAGTGCTGCTCAAATGGGGCGTGCATCTCCATCAAACTGAGTGACAGTCAAAAAGAGCATTGTTTAGAGAAATAGCAGATTATGCAAGACTTATCATCGAAACCTTCTCAGATACTTGCTCAAGACTTGCTTCACAACATTTATCCGAGCATTGTCATATTGAAAAATGATTTTCTGGAGTTTTTTTTCGCTCAAATTCTTAAGCAAAAAACGTTCAAGTGTAAAAAGTTTGCCGGTAATAACATCACGTTTAGTGGTTCATGATTCTCTTTCCTGCTAACTAGAGCTTTCTTGGACTTCCGTATCAAAATCACTGTCTTAGAATTATTCTTTTGAAAAATTCTTTCAGTTAATGTATGTACCCTGAAAGTTTCCGCAAGAATTTGATGCGCTTCACCTTCACTTTTTCTAATTCAAATAAATAAAATTTTTTAAAAAATGAAATCCTTTCACAAATTTCATTTTATCACGTGTGAATATAATTTGCTGGACAGATATACATGGAAGTATACCAATGTTCAATAACCGAAGAAATGTATGAAGCAATGGGTCGGAATACTACAAAAACTGAAGTTCGCTTCCTTATTTGGCGATGTTTTTTTTTCACCAAATCATCACTTAAACAAACAAAATGGCCGCTGCGGTTACAAAATACTACGATTTTTTTCGATTCCATTTGGTGCACAAAAGATACTTGGCGAAATCGAGCCTTAAAATGCAGAAATCCCCGCAAGAACTATCAAATTTTAACGCGACAGGAATAGAACAAAATTTAGTAACTCTTAAACAATTGCTTTTTCCATAGTTTTAATATTACAAAAAGCACTGGCAAATTCGGACACAGAAGTCTGTTAAGTGATGGTTAAACTAACTTTTGTAAACATAAATTAAGCCTTAGACAATATTTTGAAGAAATTTAACCAATATTATTTTGGAAGCCAAGCAATTCGAAATGAACTACAGAGCATGCGACTTGATATGGGATCAATCGTTAAATTTCTTCGTCAGCACTACAGCCTGTTACAGGCCAAGGTAGTCTCCATGAGGTTCCTCCATCTGTCTCTGTCCGGGGCAACAGATAGCAGTCTGTTGACTTCAAGACCTTACACTAGATACAAGATCTCTTTCGACTGAATCAATCCATTTGGTGGGAGGATTCCTCTTTTTTGGGTGTCTTCAATTGTTGAAAAAGTACCTTTTTGTTGGATTTGAGTCGTTATATCTGAAAATGCGTCCCAGCCATCTAATACGGCTTGATTTTATAACTTTTACAATACCAGATTCTTTGAATTGGTTGTCAATTTCATGATTATATCGTATTCTGTAGACATCGTTTTGCCTAACAGCCCAAAAATGTTTTTCGGGGTATTTTTTCTTTTAAAGATCAATATTTTTCAGAATTATTTCATGGCCAGCACTCGCTGCCATACAAAACGATTGGCCTGATTAAGGTCTTGTATAAGTTAATGCTTGCTTTAACATTAATAAGTATTGATTTGAATTGGTTTCATATATCATAAAAACATTTATTTGTTAAATATACTATTTAATTCAAGTTTTATGCCATTATCAAATCGTTATATTTAGCAACAATAAGTAATAAAATCACTCGGAAAATCGGCGTTTATTTTAAATAAAAGTTTTTGAAATAAGATTCTTGTGTTGATCGAAGAGATTAATATTTTTTAAATAAATTATTTTTATTTTTTATAGCTACACTTTTTTAGAGACGCCTCTGAATTTTAACAAGACAACAGGTTTACACATGATAATAAATTTTCCACAAATGTTTTATACAGCATTGGGGATGGTCAAAGCGTAACAAAATTGGTTTTTTCACCGAAATAACTTTAAATATCAAGACAGCTGTTTGATAAGTATTCTAATTCATCTAGTAGTTACGCCATCTGACAGAAAACCACACGAATAAGTTTGGTACACTCAAAAATGACTGATAAGTATTTACAAAATGATGTAAATTGAAATGACACATGATCGTGAGGTTTGTTGATGCATGTCCTTTCCTTATGCTGAATTTTATTAATGTTACATTATTTTATAAATCGTAGCCATTTTTATAGCTTTCTGGTTATTATTTTCATTAAAACATAAAACTTTTCAAATTTGAATCTTATTAAAGAATCTATAGAATTCTTACTTTATTATCTTTTTAATAATAACTCTAAAATATTAAATGAATATAGTTGAATGGTCAGTATATTTTAACAAATATATAAAAAACATTTCTTCTTTAATTACGAAAGTAATTATTAAGCAAGTAATTTTAATTCAATTAGTGATTATAATAGTTGGGAATAAGTAATTGCTACTAATAGTTTGAATCATCAACACACCCTAAGTTAAACTTCTGATATATCAACAATAAAATGTGCAAGAAATCAATCTTTAATTAGCTATTTAAAAGCTTAGCGTGACTCCCCGCCAACACACCTTTCGAAAATAAAACCCAAAGACATGCGTGTTGCGAAATGCTGTCTCATAATTTCTGACAAAAGCGTAAGAGACCTACGAACTGTTATAATTTAGGGGGAAGATGTAAAGAATAAATTCAATTTCTTTCTGTGAGAAAGGGGAATTAGTCTAACCAGCTATTTTGTTGCAGTCCAATTACAACAGAACTTTTAACACATTAAGATTTTAAATTCTCGATTTTATTAGCTCTAAAAGGAAGAGGAAATTAAAACTAAAAAATGTTTTTATCGGTTATTTTAATATACTATCTACATACATATTTAATATACATCTATAGGTATGTGGGTACACGAATTTCAAAAGTAATTAACTACTCTGTTTTTCATATAATTTGAGAGAATCTTTCAAGGTTTTCCTCCAGATAATTAGGTTGTTGGCCAATTATATCGCCCACAAAAATGCATGATTCCTAGGGTTTCCTCACTTTTAAAAGCAGGGATTGCAACATCTTGCTAAATGACTTGAACTTTTGCGATATGTTTGTTAGCCTCAAAACAATATACTGACAACTTGAGAATATTCTATAGGAAAAATTTATTATAAATTTAAGAATGTATTTACCTGAATGTGGGTATCATAAATTATTTAGCGACTTAAAAATCCAAATTAAAATGTTAGATGCAGTATGGGAAACGGGGTCTGCTGGCCAAGTGAATAGCGCTCTGGGTGTTTGTAGTGGTTCGGAATCCACTTAAAACCGTAGGTCCCGATCTAATATGAATGTTGGACACAGGTCTTGACAGCCCTACCCCCTAAAGGAAGAAAACATCTCCTGTTTAGGAATCTGCCAGTAGGCAGACGATCATGGTCCAAAATGAACTGTAGTGCCGTAGTATTAGAAACATACATTACACTTTTGTATGGTATTGATATATTATATAAAGGGGCCTGATAGTCGAGTGACTAGCGCTGTGGCAATCGGTGAAATAGGTGTCGAGTTTCAGTCCCATGGATGTTTGTAGTGGTTCGGAATTCACTTAAAACCGTAGGTCCTAGTCTAATATGACTACTACTACACTGCACCACATCACAGTTCCTAGAGTTAAGTTGCCTCTTTACAGTTTGGGAATGATGTGGAGGAGAAGTCTGATTGGGCTCTGTCACTCTCTACGGTCATATGAGACTGGGACCTACGACCGGAAATTACGGTTAAAAGTGGATTCCAAACATCCATGGCAACGCCGGGATTCGAACCCGATACCTGTGGTACAGAGTGCCTGACCGCTATCCACTCGATCATCTCGCCCCTAGTCTAATATTACTGTAGAGCGTTAAGCGTAGGACTGACAACCCTACACCGTAAAAAGTAAACATCTAGTGTCTTAAAATCTGCTAGTAGGCAGACGGCCTTGGCCCACCATTGGGCTATTGCGCCACTAATGAGAATGATGATGATGATAATGGGGTACTTACGTATCAACGGTACCTTCGCGACAGTTGCGCTAATAAAGAGCACACGCGCCAACCGGTTTTGAATCGCGACGTTAGATTGGCGACACTTAAAAACCGCCAAGTCTGTCGCCAAGGCACCGTTAATACGTAAGTACCGATAATGGTAACAAAAATGTACATTAACATGGCAAATATCATCAAATATTAATAAATACTTTATAGTAAACTAATAGAATCAAAAGAAATGTATTCGATTTTAGCTGAGGTAGCTTTATCACAAAGTAGTTAATTTAATGTAAATAACAATTTAAACTAACAAATTTTAACTCGGATCCAGCTTCGCCCCTATCCGTAATAAGTGCCTTCCTCTGACTGACTCATCTACATCCCAAATGCAAATTATGGCAACCCTTTTTCAAGGTTAAAGCTCCAAATGCTACAATTTACTAGCCAAAGATATCCTATAACATTAGTCGTATGAGATTAGCAGATGTTACAAACTTGTTAATGTTTTCATTTTTTAAAATTGTTTCAAGTAAAGATTTAATGTCCCGTTTATACCGGAAAGGAGGTAAGAAAAATAAAATATAATAACTAAAAAATAATTATTTAGTGATTATTTTAAATGGTATATAAAAAATTCGTAAAAATAATTAAAAGCATGATTGAATGCTTGATAATAATTGGAGATTCACTGTTCTTTAACAGATGTTTTATTAAACAGTAGTTTTTAAGAGGAGGCTCTATTTTTGACTCGCAGTTTGATATGTAAATAAGGTCTTATTTGTTGTTTTTCACAAAAATAAAAACTCTTTCCTTTTTTTTTTATTCGAATGTTGAATTTATAAAAATTTTTATATCCTTTAATTATACATTTATTTCATTTTGATAGTTGATAGTCTGATTTATTTGTAATTTGTCCATTAATTCATCATACATTTTTTGTACTAATCTAAAAAAGTTCAGTTCTCTAAAAAATACCAATAACCATTCATAAAATAAACTTATATTGCACATTTCAGAACATAGCTCTAACTTATTGGAAATTATGACTGTCTTTTCAACTAGTTTAACTTATTCCGTTAAAAAATTAAATGTTTTAGTTCGATTTAAATATATCCTTTTCCTAGTAATGGCAAACCTAGAACCACACTCAAAAATCGTTTACAAAAACATTAATACCATAAGTATAAAATCTTTAACCAACTGTTATATATATAACACTATATATCTATTGTTTATAATTCTACCAACCATATATATATATATATATATAATATATTCTTCTTCATTGCCACAACAGCCCCATGATGGGCCACAGCCGTTTGCCTATATATATATTGGGGCCTTTATTTATATAAGGATAGCAGATTTAATATTGGCGGAAACTTACAAGAAAATGTAACAAAGCCGAAATAGCATTCGCTATACATAAATTAATTTCCTTGTGCTTTTTAGCTAGTCCCATAACAAAAAAGTTTAATTTATTCAAGTTTCGAAGTGCACATGATCTGCAGTTGGAAATCATTAGTTATACATGAGCATCAAAGGCTGATAAAAAGAAGAAAACATAAAATATATATTCACAAAACAAGATAGAATGCAGTTGCCCATGAAATCAGAAAAAAAAACATTAAAAAGAATTATAATATCCTGAAGATAGTTTTATCTAATAATTTGCGTCTAGGAATATCTTGGAATTTTGAATCAAAAATATTATAAATTTGTAATTGGATGTTGCTTTTTAACGAATATGATAATTTTCTGATTTGTTTCTTAATTTTTGGATACTAGTAAATCAGTGTGGTTAGTATAGTTATATATATGATATGGTTTCAGTATGGTATATAGTAGTATAGTTACTGACGGGCATTATTTTATGCGATTTTAATCTGGTAAATTTTAATCTTATTTTTAATTTTAGAATTTGATTATTCTCAACCAAGTTAATTTTTTTTGCAATAAAAAGAATCAAAAACTACTTAATTTTTTTCCAAGAATGTTTGATTTAATTTCTCGTTGAAATGTCCTACGAAAACTTCATCTATATCTAAAACTACGTCATATCTTAATTTTTCATATAAAAAGCTTCATTTGATTGCATAAATAAGCTTAATTATGTTTTTAAGTAATAAAAAGGAATCCATTTCAATTAAATCTATATGAATTTTTTTTTTTTTTTTTTTTTGGACAAGAAATTATTATGAATTCTTTGATACTTTTTTGGTTTTCGAGAATTTTAATTACAATTCTTTTCACCAAAAAAATTGAAGCTCTTAATTTAAACAATAATTTGGTAGTCTTTTTATAGTACTTCATGGTATTTTGTCTTATAATTTAGAATAGTTTTAATTACTCAGTGCAAAATTCGCTCAAACTTTTTAAGGCTGATGTAGAATTTTATTGACAATGTGAGTACTATACGCAACGCTTATGTTTCTTCATATTTTGTATAATATTCTTCTAATCTTGTTGATAAATTTATATTTATAACATCATTTCAATGATCCATCGTGATTTTTCGTTATCACAATTTGGATATAACGATCTCTCACAGTGGCACCTAGGACCCAATATTGGTACTTGAGGTCTGATGGCCGAATAGCTAGCTCTCTAACGCTCTGTACCACAGGTTTCCGGTCCTAGTCCCGGCGGTGCCATGGATGTTTGTAGTGGTTTGGAATCCACTTTAAACCGTAGGTCCAAAACTGTCTAGTATTGCCAACTGCTTTAGAAAAAAATTAGTGCCTAGGACCCAACAGTGGGCACAGTGGGAATAGGACCCCAGAATTCTTGGCACTGAGGATCAAATATTGTTACCGAGGACCCAACAGTAGTACCTAGTTTTACATTCTCAATCCCTCCATTTAAAACCTAAGCGTGGTCTTTTCAGTATATAAATTTATCATGCTTCCGATCTCGTAGCGCAGTGGTGAAGTGTACACTACTGTGTCCAAAAAGTAAGACCAATTATTTTTTTTTTCAAAAAATATTTATTCTTCCAAATTTATTTCATCGCCTTCGAAGTAATCCCATCCGGACACAATGCACTTATTTTAACTTTTTTTCCAATCCTCAATGCATGCTAAAAAGTCATCGGCAGGGATGGCCTTCAAACCGCACGGCCATTCACGTTGAATCTTTTCAATCGACACAAAACGGTGTCCCCGGAGTGGCTTTTTGAGTTTAGGGAATAGCCAGAAGTTGCCTGATATAAATACGGTGGCTGTGGAACGATATGGGTTTCATTTTTGGCGAAAAAGTTACGAAGAATCAATACAGTGTAAGCTGGCGCATTCAGTGTTTTCGGTACCCATCTGAGATTTGATGCGTTTGTGGCCTAAAATGGAATTGAGCGATCCTTTTGAAATTCCAACATCATCAGCAAGGTCTCTAATTGTAAATTGACGGTTTGCAAGCACCAAATCTTTAATTTTTTGGGCGTGAGCTTCGTCGGTAGAGGTGGATTGTCGGCCAGTGGGCTCTTCGTCTTCAACGTGTTCTCTACCTTCTTTGAACTGTTTATACCACTTCTAAACATTTCTTTCCGATATAGAAATGCTCACCGAATGTCTTCTGCAACATTCTATACATTTCCGCAAAGAAAATTGAATGCAAAATTCTTTGCTCAATGAATTCAGACATTTCAAAAATCGCCGGATTCAGTTTTAGCGTCTCACAAAGCCAAACACTCATGAATATTTTGACGTGAAATTTCACACAGATGTCAAGGACATTTCCAGCAACCTAAAAAAGAAAAAAACATTGGTCACATTGGTCTTACCGTTTGGTCACAATAGTATATAGAATGTAAGAGGGATGTGGTTCAAATTTATCATTGTCATTAATTGTAGTAACGAGAAGATTCTATCGTAATTATGACAAAGTTTACAAGTAGTTCGGCTGGATTTTTGCGAATTTTCACCCTTACTACGTGTAAGCACAGGACAATTTCCCTTTAAAGGTGGACCTTGCCTTTTGTTCCCTTTATAGAAAGACAATGGAGTGTTCGTGATTTAAATAAGTGGAACTCGAATATCATTGATGGTTAAAAAAAATTAGAATGTTTGTAAGTAATGTAGTTTCGGATTGTAAGCGATTTAGTCTTGATTTGCGTCCACAAAGCGTATTACTAGGTCTATCAGTCTCTTGATTATAATGTATTACTGAATAATCAATCTTATTAACATTCATCTTATATACTTATCAAGCAATGCCCTCCGTAGTTCCGGTCGACAGGTGGGAGGGGGTTGACGGGCTGCAATTCGTCGGCCAAGCATATCCCACACATGCTCTATTGGATTCAAGTCCGGTGAGTATGCTGGTCAATCCATACGGGTGATATCCTCCAATTGAAGGCATTCGTCTACAATGTTTGCACGGTGAGGACGGGCGTTGTCATCCATAAACAGAAATTCAGCACCCAGGGCGCCCCGAAACAAACGTACATGCTGTTCCAGAATGACATCCCGATTGATGTGGCCTGTCATCGTTACACTCTGAACATGCAGGTCAATTCTGGAACCAAGAATAATTCCTCCCCAAACGAGCCATCCTGCACCACCGTAACGGTGTCGTTCAATGGTGTTTTCTTGGTGGTAACGGGTACCTGGCGCTCTCCATATGAAAGTCCGGCGAGAATCAGACTGCAAACTAAACCTGGACTCGTCGGAAAACATCACACAAGACCACTATTGCGGTGTCCACAATGTCTCTCTACTCCAGGTTAATCGCAGGCGACAGTGAGTTGCGGTAAGTGGAACACTACGGTAAGTGAACTACGGTACTGGTAAGTGAACTACGAGCATATAGAGCAATGTGCCCTAAGCGTCTGTACACGGTCTGCCTTGAAACTGTCGTACCGGTAGCTGTAGAGAACTGACGAGACAGGTCTGATGCTGTGCTCCGTCTGTTTCTTTTGGCAGTAACTGCTAAATACCGGTCCTCATTCGGCGTTGTAACTCGGGGGCGACCTGTGCTGTAACATCTACTCACATTACCATCATCTTGGAATCGTTGCCAAAGCCTGGAGGTGACACTCTGGGCGATTCCAAGTTCCTCGGATACTTCCAGCTGGGTACGTCCACATTCCAGTCGTCCGATAATTCTACTACGTAAAAAATCATCCAAATGCTTTCTTTGTGCCATAACTATGCGATTATTGCACTGAAAGGCTTTTAAAGCGCTTGTGAACAATTTTACTTCTTTGCCACCATTCCTTATATACCCCTCTCTTACACTCTCGTCATTGTGACGTACTATCCGCGCCATCTGGTGGTTTTCTGTGATTTGCATATTCTTCTTCAAAATGTGTGTGATAATTCTACAGGTGAAATTTTTATTTTAGAGTTCAATTTCTGTGTGATTCTGAATTATCCTTAATTTATGGACATGAGTGCATTTAAGAATACAATGGAGGTTTCTTAGATACCAAATAAAGTGTTCGTGGTAGAATTCATAATTCATTAATTTGATATTGAAATTTGAAGCAACAAAAACAAACATTTAAATATGCGTTTTTCTTCTTCTTATGGCCTTGTAGAAGAGAAAAAAATTAAATTATAAAAGCAACATTGATTTTTTTTCCGACAAACTGTTGATAAAATGTTTACAGTGCTCAATTCTGTAAATAATGAAATTAAATCCCCACTCGTGGCACAATGCCACCGTTCGCTGCTTTTCAGCATTAACTCTGAATAAACCTATAGTACCTAAAATTTTTTATCTTACCGCCCCCTTATCAAAAAAAAAAAAATACACAGCGTCTTTCTGGAAGTCTTCTTTAAGCGAACAAACAGAAAGAGTTTCTTTTTATTTCCAATATCAAGGCAATACTAAGACGGGTAACGTACATAATAAAAAACAGAATGTGCACGCAAGAGTTCAACAGAGTTGACCGAAGTCATTGCTTTTAGAGTTCTTTAAGCTTGCCAGTATTTCCAGTCTTGAATTCGCCATGAAGTGCCAAGCAACGATGGAGATAACCTCAGTTCATGAGTTCTCAAAAATCACAAAGTGGGCCTGTATGGACGAGTGTCTAGCGCTTTGTAGCTCGGTGCCACAAGTTTCAGATTCGAATCCCGCGAATTCGAATTCGAATTTATCCATGTTTATTATGTGTGTTATTTTATCTACTTATATATGAACACATAGGGAATAAATATGTTGTAAATAACACGCCTTCAAGATTTAAATTATTTAATAAAATCATTCGCTTTACCCACAGAAAATTAAGATAACAAAAGATAATATGAAAATAAAAATGAAAAATAACATGAAAAATCCTCATCATTGACGCAATAGCGCCATGGTGGACCAAAGCCGTCTACCTACAGGCAGATTTCTAGACAGTAGATGACTTCTTTATAATGCTCATGGGGCTTCTTCTAAATATGATGAAATAAATTCAATAAAAAACTTCTGTATTACAACACTAATACAAGATTAATTGTAAGTATCTGCTTTTACAGCCAAAATTATTGGTAACGATCTTTGAATCATTCGGTATTGAGGTACATTCCCTCCAGGATGTTTTAGAATTTTTCCCACAGGAAGAGTTGTAGCATTTCTTTTTCAGAAGAGAGGAATGTATATTCTTTAACGAGTGCATATTAACAACCCATCACTCAAAGTTGGCAGCAGATAAGCAGTGTTTTAGATAGTTATATTACATCCGTTTAGTGATTTGTACTCATGAGAACAACCTGCCACTCAAATTTGATAGCAGATATAAGGTACTATCATGCATAATGAGGAAATTAGTGGATGTCTATGCAACGTTCACAGGTAGAAACAACCACAGATTGAATATGGTATACTATGAGTTGTTCCATTGTGATTGGTGAACGACCATGAGCTGTCTACTCTGTCTACTCCAATAAGAAATGAGAGAAGCTGACCCCTTCCCCTCATGATGAATGGTCTAAAGAGGATATTTTTGGCGAAGGAGGGAGAAAGTTCTGCGACGAATGGACCAAAAATGTTGTTTTTCTCTTTTTCTCTGCCAAGGTTTTCCGCCAAAGACAGTTTTTGAAAGTGATCCCCTTGTGTTTTTGGGAATCACGTGTCGTGTGATTGTTAATGTCTGCCGCAGACCACGTGTTTTAGAGTCGTCGTAGACTCGAGAACTATGAAAATCTTCGAACTTGGACTGAACTGCACTTTTGTATCAAATTTATATCCATTTTTTAAAAATAGAGTTCCGTATATAGTATGTATATAATATTTTAAGTAAAAATTAAAGTGTACCCATGAACCTGAAAGGGGCTCTCTTCTTGAAGCCGTTATAGGTGTAGTGTAGGCCGAGACGTTCATTAATGTATTATAATATTTAATATATATGCGGAACAGATTTCCATGTCTCGGCCTGATGGCCGAATGGCTAGCGCTCTGGCGTTCGGTATCGGGTTCAAATCCCGGCTTTGCCCATGGGTGTTGTAGTGGTTCGGAATCCACTTTAAGCCGTAGGTCCCGGTCCTAATAGGATCGTAGAGCGCTGCGGGGGCATTGTTACTCCGCGTCCGTGGCTTACCATCAAGTTACACGCGCCCCCGGGTAATGTAAATTGAGTAACATCGGTGCAGCCCTTATAGGCATCCAAAGACGTCCATGTCTGTTTGCCAGCTGCATTGGAAAAAAAATATTTAATATATAATATATGCATAATGTAATATTTAATATGTACATAATAATACATACAGGCAATATTAAATTTACATAAATAATACATATACGGCAAGACATTCAACAATTTGCCAATCAAACTTCTTTTCGATAGTTAATTTATGAACGGCACGTGGCGTGATCCTCTTGACTTTATAAAGAATACAGTTTGAAAGAGAAACGAAACTAGTAATTTTAACTGCCGTGAGACACGCGATTGCCTCATCTACTTCACTTCAATTCTCTGCTCAAAGCGCACGATGCCATTAGCAGTGAATAATATTCCAGACTTTAGAGTTTTTTCATCAGATCTCTTTCATGTTAGTTGTGGCAATAGTTTCGACAGTTTCGAAGTTAACACGTCATAAAGAAGATGAAAAAGTGGAAAGTAATGTAATAGAATAGAATAAAAAAGAACCGTATATTCATGCAATTTTATTTTGGTTTAGAACGAAATATTTATGAGGTCCTTGAAATAAAATAAATACTCATTTTTAAAGAAACGTAGAAATATACTCAATTTTATATATGCGCAAAAAAAAAAAATACCGTAAACATTAAGCATGTTGACATTTCGTTTTGATTAGAATAAAAGTTCAATCGCTTTTCATCACAATAAAATTAAAAAGGGTCCCGATGGCCGAGTGTCTGGGGCTCGGTGCCACAGGTTTCGGGTTCGAGTCCCGCCTGTGCATGGATGTTTTAGTGGTTCGGAATCCACTTTAAACTATAGGTCTCGGTCTAATAGTATCGTAGAGCGTTGTCTTGAGGTTGAGTCAGTCTTCAGCCCTCGTGGTTCCTCGCTAAAGTGAAACTGCATGTTACCCTTAGCCATGGACCAGTCGCCTGCGACGGGGTCTTCTGGACCTGGTGTCCCCTCTCCTGCCCCAGCATCAACAGCAACAAATTAAAAATTTTAATTATTATTTGGATATTAGAATACGTTTAAAATTAAATAAAAATTTTTTTTTCTTGGTCACATGTATTATTCATCAGTTTTAATACTCCCGAATTGTAGCGCGGTGGCAACGTGCGCCGCTGGTGAGCATTAGGGTGGAGATTCTAGTCCGCTGGCGATTTTGTTGTAGACACTGTTTCAAAAATCGAGGAGACTCGATGACGTTTGTGTTGTTCAGTCTCTTGCGTCTTTAGTCGGATTACCTGGTGGATATTTTTCTGGTTTTCTCCCATACGATATACAAATGCGGGGTAGTCCTCCTGGAAGGAATTGCTCTCCTTATTCAGCTATCCGGCTTGGTTTGTCGCGCTATGGTCATTTTTTTGCACACTTAAAGTTACTTAGACCCGTACTTACAGTTTAACGTGGGTTCCGAATCTTTCACAAAGATCCATGCCACCGACCGGATTCGAACTTGAAATCTGTGGTACCAAAATCCAAAGCACCAGCCTATTGCCCATAAGGGCGCATCAGCAATTCGTCAGACTTCTAACTACGGCTTGCTTGATCACAACAGAAGCCACACCCTTTCCCTCCTTCCATGATTCTATGAGAACCACACGGGTTCTTGGACTTAGTCTAGATGTTGCTGTCTACCAAGTGGGATAAGAAGAAACAACATCAGTTTTAATGAAAACAATTTCTCTGCAAAATATTAAATTTGTTAATATTAAATCGTTTTGCATAGTTAAATCTACTCACTAAATTATAATGAATGATAATAATTAATAATAAAACAATATCAATTAAACTAAATTAATTTTTAACTAACCCAAAACCTGTGGTATTGAACGCCAGAACCACTTGGACATCAGGACCCTAATAGACTATTGAGTAGTAAAAAACCTTTTTTCCAAAAATTTTATTGTATATTTATACAATAATATTTTAGTTTGAAGGAAAATGAAAACACCGAAATAATTTTTTTTTCAATTGTGTAGAACTACATAGTGTTATTATTTATGAACTATTAAGCCCGCAAGAGGATATTTTTATGAGTTTAGCATCAACATAATTAATTGAGACATAAAATTAATCAAGCTTAATTAGTCACTGACGAAGCAGCTAATTAACTTCTTATCAGGCTATCTCAAAATAAAATCTTATGTCCAAAAAATGAATAAATTTGATGATCATTATTCAGGCAGAATAAATTTAATACATTTTTCATTCTACACATACTTAAAACGGTTTGGTTGAGGGCCTATTGCGTTTGCAAAGATGGATGGAATTAGGTATTAGGCCTAAACAAAAGGCGGGATGGGCATGATAAATAAATTGGTTTGGTTTGGTTTGTCAATCTATGGTCACTTTCTGCACACTTTGGGCTATTTAGATTAGGGGCTACAGTTTAACTTGTATTTCGATTTACTACTGCACCACACCAAATCACTGTGTCTAGAGCAGAGTTGCCCGTTTACAGTTTGGGAAGGATGTGGGTGAGAAGAGGTCTGACTGGGCTCCGTGACGCTCTTACAGTCGTGACCAGGACTTACGGCGTAAAGTGGATAACGAACCAAAACAAAATTTCATGACACCGCCTGGACTTGAACCCTGTAGCAACGAGTGCCATAGCGCTAGACATCTGGCCATTCCGAACCACTACCAAACCTCCATGCCCTCACTAGGATTCGAACCTGAAGCACCAGAGGCCAGACCGCTAGCCAATTGGCCATCAGTCCGCCATAAATATATAGGAGAAAAGTTCTTATGTTGGGCTATAGAGGAAGAGTGCTGTGTTCCAGACCCTTCTGGAGTTAAAAATTATATTTCGTTTTCATTAATTAATTATATTTTTGTTATAAATTCTAGTGGAATCTGAACTAATCAGATTGCAGGTCTGTCATGATGCATTCTTGATAACGCTGGATATGCTACATAACTTCCGTTTCTGTGGAGAATGGCATTTAAAACAAAGTGCCTAAGCATTTTAAACCAACAACTTTTATTCTATCTGTCCAGAGAATCTGGTTTCAAACTAATCAATAATGGGGAATCCATTAGAATTTTAATCAGTAATATGAAGTGTATTAAAATGTTCATTAATAATACGAAACTTACTAAGAATGTCATTAATTTAATCCAAATCAAAATATAATCATTTAATTAGTTATTCAGAATTTCCGAAAGATATTCAATTTCCATCCAAATTATTAAAAGCTACATTCTTTTCAGGAATATTTACAAAATGAAGCATCTTTTACATTATTTTGTTTGAGAAATGGTAGCAATGTATTCTACAATAAATCAATGCTATAATAATTGTTTAAATGCTAAACACTATTTGTTATTTTGCTATAAACAAATACACATTAATAGTAAATAATTTTCTTGAATATTTACTTTAATATTGCGTTTTTCGCCTCAGTCAGGGACTTCTTCGCATGTGCTGCCTTATAGCCTCTGGTACCAGAGGTTTCAAGTTCGAATCCTGGCGGTGCCACGGATGTTTGTGAGGGGTTCGGAATCCACCTTAAACTGTATTTCTCGGTATAATTAGCCTAAAGAGTGCACGAAATGACTATAAAGCTACAAACCAAACGATTCCAGATGCAAATGGTCCTTTAAATTATATTGGCTTTTGTGGTATCCTATCGTTTACAAAATCTATCTTTACAAATTCCTACACAATTCACATTTGGCTGCATATCCAGTGAATTTCCAAGCTAAGATAATAGAAGGCAATGCTATAAAACCTTTTACAATACAAACAGTATAACAGGTGGCTCTATCCTGCAGACAAAAATTAGGTTATGTGGTGACCACTAATTTAGCTGGGGCAATAACTTGTTTTCTAACTCTTGGTTTTACTAGTTTTGCCGCATAATACCATCTATATGCCATTATATAATTACTATTATACCATTCTGTGGCCGACTATGTAAAGGAACTAATTATCTTTGTTAATAATTACTGACCGTGTGATTTCTTTGGTAGGAGATGTCGAATTAATGTAGTTGTAGAAATAATTTTTCACAAGAACGACTTCGGACAAGCTGAACGCCGGTTTGTTGCCCATAATGTCAAGTGTCTTTTCCTCACTGAAAGAAGCATGAAAAAAAGATTAAAAAATATGCATTTAAAATTATTTCATGTATAAATAAACAACACATTCATAAAAATGAGCACGAATGGCAAATAATGGGCCTGATGGCCGAATGACTAGCGTTCTGGAGTTCGGTGCCCTACGCTTCGGGTTCGAGTCTCGCGGGTGCCATGGATGTTTGTAATGGTTCGTAATCCACTTTAAACAATACGTCCCTGTCTAATATGAATGTTGATCATATGGCTGACAACCCTACCCTGTAAAAAGAAACCATCTCATGTTTCGGAATTTGTTAGTAGACAGACGGCCTTGGCCCACCATGGGGCTGTTGCTCCAATTAACCAGATAATAATCTAATAATAATAATTCTGATGATAATAATCTAATAATAATAATTCTGATGATAATATTCTGATAATAATAATATTACAGAATTCTAGATCTTTGTCCTGATGCTCCTTCACCCATCTCAAACGTTTGCATTTGCTACATTTTAGCAAGTTTGGATTTGATAATAAAACTATGCTGTTTTATTTTAATACTATAATTGGATTTGTAAACTGGTCTGCTTGCCTTGAAATTCAATTTTACAAGTTCTTGTTTACAGTTTCCCCTGATGCTGGCTGAAATATCATTATTGTCATGATCAGATTTTATTTGCTTTACTGTGGCAAATCGATTTCCAATACAAATTTTCTTATTCACGATAGGACACCTATATTCGCGGTGTGAATATAGATTTCCGAACCGTATTTTGCAATTCTTATAGGAAACAACATGTCCCCCTTATTCAAATGTTTTTTCTACATCTTACACACGATTCAGAAACGTGTAATCTTCTAGAAATTTTACGGTTTGAGAAATTTTCCGATTTAAGCAGCTCTTTCACCACTGTTATCTTTCGGTTAAATAACTTGTTTTATCCATTCTGAAACTATATGACTTTATTCATTTACAGAAGAAAACATACTTAATGCTATACAAACTGTTCCTAAACAACAAATAAGTCCTCTATTATCCATATCATACGGACGATTGAAAACGTCTGAATCTAACATCCTTTCCTGAATGTTATATAGCATCCGCTCATATTATATCCTTATTATATAGCCCAATTTCTATTATATGAATGAGGCTATATGACAATTTGGGGTTGTCAAAACATCTTATTAATGTTTTCTCACACACAAAATTGAAATTACAACTCATAGACCCATCTGAATGAAAAGATTCGTGTTGCATTACATAAATTACCTTTAAATATTGATATATCGTAAAAACACTGGGTCAGTCTAATAATTTGACCCGATATATATTATGCTTGTTTTGTCTTAAAAATTACAGCTGCCCCACAGGCGGCTTAGTTGCAACTTGAGCCGCTAGCGAGCGTTAGGACGGAGGTTCAACCCACAGGAGGCTTTGTTGTAGACACCGTTTCTAATAACGAGGAGCCTCGATAGTATTTGTGATGTGCAGCCTCTTTCCTCTTTAGTCGGACTACCTGGTGGGAATTCGGATTTTCTCTCATACGATACGCAAATGCGGGGTGGTTCAACCTGAAAGTTCTCCCGGAAGACACTGTCCTCCTTCTTCAGCGTCGGGCAGCTGTTCTTTTCATAATGGTTGGAAGGAAAGGGGCAGCTTCCGCACTGCAGGATCCCAAGAATTAGACAGACACATATTATTTAAATTGCACTAATTTTTTTATTATTTTACTCCCAAAATTATAATTATTTATTAAACTCCCAACCTATTTAAATGCTATCAATCTTAACAACAGTGACGAAAGATTTAGATTATTTTTATTTACTTATATTTGCAATAGTGTTACATTACACTGCAATATATTATTCCCTTTCAATTTTCCATGTTTAAATCCGAATTTTAGCTATTTTAAAAAATATTTAGGGGTGGACCCCCCTTATCACTTAGGGGTTTAAAAAATAGATTACGACCGATTCGCAGACCTAACAAACATGCACAAAAATTTTCATAAGAATCGGTCGAGCCGTTTCGGAGGAGTTTGGCAACAAACACTGTGACACGAGAATTTTATATATTAGATATATACATATGCATCGGAGCCTAATTTTCCTATAGGCTAACTAGGCTTCAGCCTAGGGCCTCAAGATCAAGAGGGGCCTACATTCAAATTGTTAGCACAATTAGAATTACACTATTTTAAAAACAGTAAACACTAAAACACTGAATCAAAAATAAGGAAAAATTTTACATATATGACTAATAAACAAACATAAAAATGTATTGGTTAAGATCAACGCGAATTATTATGAAATAAATTTATCTGAATTGAATTTGTTTTAATCTTCAAAATATTGAATATATTTAATTTAATTTGATAGAAAATAGGATAATTTTTATTGCATATTTTATTTTCGTATTCAAAGATTTTTATTATTTGAATTTTGTTTCTTTGCAAAGGTTGTGTGTTATGTTTGATTAGTTATTGTTACAAGTACTATATAGGGTGCTGAAAATAAATGTCCAAATCAGTGTTCTCGACTTTTTTTTATTTATTGTCCGTGCCACTTTTTGTATAAAGATTAGTACCCATCACAACATGTTTCATTTAACATATTGATATATATCACAGTAATGATGTGTTTTATTATCTCTCATGTAATTTACAAACTTAAAAATGGGAGGTGAAAGGGCCTCGTAAATGGAATAGCCTAGGGCCTCTCTACATCTAAATCCGGCCCTGATATGCATAGTATGAGTATATATGTGTATATATACATGTGTATGTATATATATACTCATTCCTGGGCAAAAGAAGAGGCTATAAATAACGACCTAATTGTCATTTAATTGAAAACAATTTTATCGACTCATTTGCAGTTCAGCAATTAGACTGACCATCAACGGAGTGCTTTTATTGATATTTTCCTAGTTTTCCGCACTGCTACATACAACATATATTTTTAACACAATATTATTCAATTAAGAAACTGATACTCATTGAAACTTATCAGTAACAAAAATAATTTATTTGTGATAATCATTTCAAAAACTGAATTTTAGAACGCAGACCCTAACCTTTTTGAATATAATTTATGGTGAATGATTATTTTTCCGCTGCACATGCTATCTGCATCTTTCAATCTTCTTCGGAATAATGTCAAATACGTTATCCATTACATACTGTCGAGGAATTTTCCCCCCAACTACTTGGATTAGGTCCAACTAAAAATGATTTATTTCTCGTAAACTGAGTGACTTCTTTTTGGTGGAAAAAATGATAGTCCTTAACTTTTAATGTATCCCTTTTAGAATGACAAATGAGTTGTTGATCTGGAAGAGACTTTATTCTGTACACAAATTGTTTTGTAAGAAAGACTTCTTTATAAAAACGGCGCATCAAATATGTCAATCGATATCTTGCTGTACTTTTGTTTCTTCTTTATATTACATCGCTAAAAATGACGGAGAAAATTATGTTTAGTGAAAGATTCCCCATTATTTGAAAATTTCCATTAATTAGAAAAAAATAAATGTCACAATAGTTTAATTAGAAATCCCTTTTAATCTACAAATTATACATTTTATGTAATGTTGTTACCTTAAACGTAAGTTTAAAGGTTCTATTATTAAGTGAATTAAACAAGTGTTAAAAAATGTTTTTAATCTTAATCTTGGTATTAGTATATATGTATACACATATTTATAATGTATAGGTATTAATATATATGTATAAATATATGTATCATATATGAGGGGCTTGATGGCCGAGTGACTAACACTCTGGAACTAGGTACCACAAGTTTCGGGTTCGGGTTCCGGCAGTACCATGGATGTTTGTAGTGGTTCGGAATCCACTTTAAACCGTAGGTCCTGGTTTCACATGATCGTAGAGCTTTGCGGGGCATTGTGACTCCGCGTCTGTGGCTTATCTTCAAGTTACACGCGCCCCCTGGGTAATGCAAAGTGAGTAACGTCTGTGCAGCGCTTGCCTTAAGGCATCCAAGACCAAGCTGTCTAAGTGTTTGCCAGCTGCATTAGAAAGAAAAAAAACATATATTCATATATATATACACTCAAGAGCCAAAACATTATGACCACCCCTACATTTTGCAATGAACTCGCCTGGATGACGTGGAAGGCACGTGATCAGGTTTAAGTGGTATTTGACTGGTATTAAGTGGTGGTATTAATCCATGCCAAGGCGGGTTGAAGCTGTGTTGCGCGCCAAAAGTGGGCCAACTCGTTATTGACAGGGGGTCATAATGTTTTGGCTCTTGAGTGTATATTCATTTATTTTCCATACTAAGCAGAAGAAGCACTTTTATTTCTTCTTTATATTGCATCGTTAAAAATGGCGGAGAAAATTATGTTTAGGGAAAGATTCCCCATTATTTGAAAATTTTCATTAATAAGGAAAAATAAATGTCACAATAATTTGATAAATGTCTCAAAAATAATAATTTGAAATCTCTCTAATTCTACAAATTATATATTTTCTATAATGTTATTATTTTAAACGTAAGTTTAAATATTTTAATACTGAGTAAATTAAACACGTATGAAATTTTTTAATCTTAATCTTGGTAATACATACAAACATACATATACTACTGTGTCCAAAAAGTTACACCAGTTTTCAATTTAAATTTCCCGGGCATATGGTATTTCCATTTTTTTACAGGTTGCTAACACTGTCTTTGATATCTATGTGAAATTTGACGTCAACATATTCATTAGTGTTTGAGTTATGCTTGGCTTTGTAAAGCGCTAAAACTGATTTCGCCGATTTTTGAAATGTCTGAATGAATTGAGCAAAGAACTTGCATTCAATGTTGTTTGCGGAAATGTACAGAAGGCATTCAAACTATATTGGAAAAAAATGTTCAGAAGTGGTAAAAACAGTTCAAAGAAGGCAGAGAAAGCGTTGAAGACGAAGAGCCCTCTGATCGACCATCAACCTCAACCGACGAAGCTCACCTTAAAAAAGTTAAAGATTTGGTGCTTGCAAACCGTCGATTAACAATTAGAGACCTTGCTGATGATGTTGGAATTTCTAAAGGATCGCTCAATTCCATTTTAGGCCACAAACGCATCAAATCTCAGATGGGTACCGAAAACACTGAATGCGCCAGCTTACACTGTATTGATTCTTCGTGACTTTTTTGCCAAAAATGAAACCCATATCGTTCCACAACCACCGTACTCAATTGATTTAGAATCGTGCGACTTCTGGTTATTCCCTAAACTCAAAAGACCACTCCGGGGACTGAAGTCTATTGAAGAGACATTTCAAAAATCGCCGGAATCAATTTTAGCATCTCACATAACCAAGCGTAACTCAAACACTAATGAATATTTTGATGTAAAATTTCACACAAATATCAAGGACAATGTCAACAACCTAAAAAAAAAAAAAAAAAAAACTGAAGTACCGTTAGCCCGTGAAATTTAAATTGGAAATTGGTATTACTTTTTGGACACAGTGGTATACACATATAATGTATGTATGTAAATTACACACACACACACACATATATATAACTAAAATTGTTCGATTAAACGCTTTTATTAAAGAGAAAAAAATTGAATAAACACAGCAAAAAAAATGTTTTTATTGTACGGAATTTATTTTAAAAGATTAATCAAAACGTTATTTGAATAATTTTAAAATTTGTGATTTTTAAAATTATTTTTTTAAACAGTAGGGAAATTTTTTAAACATAAATAAACTTTATAGTGATTTAATTTGAGAGAAATAGTTATTTCAAATTTGTAATTAAAATGCATTAGAAATGTTGAAAAACTGTTTTATACTGTTATGTCACTATTATACCTATTATCTAAATATTATTAAACTTTAATATATCTGTACCTGATGGCAGAGTGACTAGCGCTGTGGCGTTCTGTACCAAAAGTTTTGGGTTCGAGTCCCGGCGGTGCCATGGATGTTTTTATTGGTTCGGAATCCACTTTAAAACGTAGGTGCCTGTCTAATATGACTGTAGAGAGCCGAGCTGATATCCTACCCCATAAACAGAAAACATCTCCTGTCTCGAAATCTACCAGTAGAAGATTGCCTTGACCCACCATGGGGCTGTTGCGCTGATGATGATGATGCTGTATATATATATAAATAAAATTTAAACAGGCAGAGCAAATAAAAAAGTTTTTATTTTATAGAGTTTATCTTAAAAGATTAATTAAATCGTTATTTGAATAAATTTAAAGTTTGTAATTTTTCCTTTTCTTTAATAGGCTTTTTATTTTAAACAGTATAGGCAAATTTATTTAAACATAAATAACTTTTATGCTCATTTAATTTTGGAAGAAAATAATTATTTCGAATTTGTAATTAAAATGCATGAGAAATATTGTGAAAACACTCTTATAATAAATGTTTTTTTTTAATAGTTTAATTACTTTTTAACATTATCAGCACATTTAGATTGAAAGTCCTTTGATCAAAGCGCTGTTGTGTCTAAAAATCTCGTTAATAAATTACTTCCCGTGTTCGCACAACAAGGATTAAACATTTATTTACTCTGTTAATTTAGTAATACTTAATCTCCGCTATATCACTAAAGGTCACTATGGATTAACGAAATGGGAACAAAATTGTTAGATCTCCCCAGTTTAAATATTCTGTTTGCAAAAGGATTCCGATCTAAATTTCTATCTAAATCTTCTCAATTAAATATTGCTAACTTATTTAAATTGTTGCCTAGTTCAACTTAAATAATGCCGTCAATTCATTTCAATCTTTTCAAGTTTCGCTGAATAACTCAAGCAATCCTCTTCTTTTAAAGTCAGAATTAGGGAAGGAATTTAATGTTAAATATTTTAGTAATAGTGCCTACAGTAGATGAATAAATAAATAAATGACAGTATCTATTCCTTAACGTAATATTTTACAGTGAAACATATACTTTGTTAAAGAGTACTTTCATTTCTATTTGCTTTAGTAAGAATTTCTTTTTCAAATAAACATTAAATTAAATTAAATGACAGAGTTAATCATCGTCATTGTTGCTACATGGATCAATAGCTGAACGTGCATAATAAAAATAAATAAATAAAAATTAAATCTAGGTGGAAGCCAGCGCCCAATAATGTAAACACACTGTCTGCGTGGGCGTGAGCTGACAGGAAGGAGAAAGAAATGTAACACCAGCAGTGTGCATTTGGTTTTGGAATAAGAGAGACGTGTTTTTACAGTCCACTAGTGCTATGTGGTTTTAACAATGTAACATCCTCATTGGCGCAACAACCGCATGGTGGGCCAAGGCAGTCTGCGTACTGGCAGATTTCGAAACAGGAGATTTTCTTTTTACGAGGTAGGTTGTAAGCCCTATGCCCAACACTCTACAGTCATATTTGGGCCAAGACCTACGATTTAAAGTGGATTCCGAACCACTAGAAACATCCATGACACCGCCTGGACTCGCGCCCGAAACCTGTGGCACCGAGCACCAGAGCGTTAGTCACTCGGCCATCAGGCCCCAAATAATTTAGTAAAGTCTGTAGTTTGTATATCGTAGCTTGTATTTGTATCAGTATATCGTGTAGTCATTATATCTGTAGTTTAAAAAAAGTTAATTTTAAATAAAAAAAACAATGAAAAACAATGGAGAATATGTATAATAAAAATTTGATTAACTCTATTAATTGGCTATGCAGTCGTTGTATTTAACATAGAGCGAGCTTTGGTACAATAATAACACTGATAACTGACAGATAAATAACAGCGAAAATCATTCAGAAGCATCCATGGATTATTAATGTAGTAAATAGTATCTGAATAACGCTGAATTTGTTACAAGATTTGTTTTATCGTACCGGAATGATGACTCTCTATATCTGCAGCATATACCAACAAAACATGTTTCTTATAGTATGTTTCTTCCAAAACATGTATATGGGAGGGGGGATGCAGCTTCTGTTGTGATGGAGCACCCGTAGGTAGAAGTATGATTTGACTCCGTGTCGCTATTACAGGGACTGCTACAGTCCTATTAGACCGGGACCTACGGTTTACAGTGGATTCCGAACCACTACATGCATCCATGACACCTCCGGGACTCATTTCGAAACCTGTGGCACAGAGCACCAGAGCGTTAGCCACTCTACCATCAATCGAAAATTCTGTAAGTTATTATTATTTTTTTTAAACTGTAAACTGGGGGACGATTGCATACGACACTGACAACTTATCCAATAGGTAGAAGTTATTGTACCCCACTGACTAAAACAGAAGGTAGTAATGATTTTTCGGAGAGCTTTTAGGACTAATTACTCCTCATTTGCGTTTTTCATAGAAAAAAAATTTAAAAAAAACCTCTCCATCTAGGCAGGCTAATTACTGATGCGGTACATTCTACAACAATTTCCGTTGAGTTTATTCACTTTTTAAAGCAATATATGCGGTTCACAAAAGTAGAAATGGCAATTTTCTTGAGCCTTGCATAAAATGTTTTATATATTTTTAATTACACGAAAGATCTCAAACTGTACCACGGTTTGCTACATAATAAATCCTTCATGTAGAGAGAAAAGATATTTTTTAATTCCAAAAACACTTGATTTTATATCATTGTCTCTCATGCATCACACATGCATGTCCGTGGAGCATACTACTACTACTACTACTACACCACACCACATCATTGTGCGTACAGCTGAGCTGTACATTTACATTTTGGTAATAATGTAGGCGAAAAGTCTCATTGTGTTCTGTGACGCTCTACAGTCATATGAGACCGGGACCTACGGTTTAAAGTGGATTCCGAATCACTACAAACATCAATGGCACCGCCGGGACTCGAACTCGAAAACTGTGGTACCGAGCGCCAGAGCGCTAGAAACTCGGCCTCCTCGTTAGTCAGACTATCTGGTGGGAGTTTTCTTCCATACTATACGCAAATACGGTGTAGTTCCCTCTAAAACATCCTCCCATAAGGCACCGCCTTCCTCCTACAGCGACACGGATCCAAGCCAGATGTCTACCTACGGGTGCTCCATCTCAACAGAAGCTACTTCCTTTCCCTTTATCCATGAGTAGGACACTAACACTCATGGGATGTTCGTCCCATGAGATGTCACACTAATGGATGAGGATTAGACACATCTACTCAGGGACCTACGGCCCAAGGTAGATTTCAAGCCACTACAAACATTCATGGCACCGCCGGGTTTCAAACCCGAAACCTGCGGTACCGAACGCTAGAACGCTAACCACTCGGCCGGGAGGCCTATATTGGAGCATAAAGATGGTACAGAAAACAGCAAAGCAGAAAAAAACAGTAACTCATAACAATGACAATAATTACATCAAAACTGTGCGGCCTGATGGCCAATTGGCTAGCGCTCTGGCCCTTGGTACACAGGCTTCAGGTTCGAATCCTGGAGGGACATGGTTGTTTGTGAATGGTTCTGGAATCCACGTTAAACTGAAGGTCCCGGTCTAATTAGTCTAAAGTGTGCAAAAAATGATCGTAGAGCGCAAATCAAATCAAATATGTGATTACATAAAAATAAAATAAAATGAGCCGGGGATGTCAAGTGCATCAACTCTTTGGCCCGGTAATATCTGCTGTATAAGTTTTTTTAAGAACAACGTAGCAAATGGTCTTTGTCCACATTAGTGTTCTGGTTGCACAAAGGACTGTTATATATGTACCAATGCTGTGTAGATATTTAGCAAGACAATAATGTCCAGTCTCCAAGAGGAAGACCGCTACAGCAATGGATCTAGTGAAGGCAGATGGACTGAAGTCTGGATGGATAGAGTCTGAAGGAGGGACTTGATTTTACAAATCAAGTCTCTCCACTTCTTTTTCGTAACTTCTTCTAATAATTTGATGTAAAGAAAGGATGTTATTGCCTTCTAAGTGGACTTTTAGATGATTTAAATTTGCATATGTTATGGGAAGAAATTCATCAGGGATTCTATCTGTCGATGCGTTTGATTTGGTTTGCCGCTCTATAGTCATTTTTGGCACAATTTAGGCTAATTAGGCAAGGACCTATAGTTTAAGGTGAACATCCCTGCTACCGCCAGAATTCGAACCCGACGCCTTTGGTACAAAAGACCAGAGCAAACTGTTGATATTAGATTTATGTTAAAGCTATCACAATCGTTACCAAGTCTCTTCGTTTCTGGAAATAGAGTCTATACCACATCCAACTGGGGGAATTGAATTTTGGTTCTGCTGCATGCATTAACAATTTTTTCCTTACGTTGGGAAACTTTCGTTTTCCACAAACGTATTACCATCAGTGGCTCTCAAACTTTTTTAGAATTTTTTGCGTGGTGGACCCTTTAAAAGTTATTAATAGCTGACGAATAACACTATAGAAATTAACGCATTATTAAAAGTTTTGTATCATGCATTAACAATTTTTTCCTTACGTTGGGAAACTTTCGTTTTCCACAAACGTATTACCATTAGTGGCTCTCAAACTTTTTTAGAATTTTTTGCGTGGTGGACCCTTTAAAAGTTATTAATAGCTGACGAATAACACTATAGAAATTAACGCATTATTAAAAGTTTTGTATCATGCATTAACAATTTTTTCCTTACGTTGGGAAACTTTCGTTTTCCACAAACGTATTACCATTAGTGGCTCTCAAACTTTTTAGAATTTTTGCGTGGTGGACCCTTTAAAAGTTATTAATAGCTGACGAATAACACTATAGAAATTAACGCATTATTAAAAGTTTTGTATCATGCATTAACAATTTTTTTCCTTACGTTGGGAAACTTTCGTTTTCCACAAACGTATTACCATTAGTGGCTCTAAAACTTTTTTAGAATTTTTTGCGTGGTGGACCCTTTAAAAGTTATTAATAGCTGACGAATAACACTATAGAAATTAACGCATTATTAAAAGTTTTGTATCATGCATTAACAATTTTTTCCTTACGTTGGGAAACTTTCGTTTTCCACAAACGTATTACCATTAGTGGCTCTCAAACTTTTTTAGAATTTTTTGCGTGGTGGACCCTTTAAAAGTTATTAATAGCTGACGAATAACACTATAGAAATTAACGCATTATTAAAAGTTTTGTATCATGCATTAACAATTTTTTCCTTACGTTGGGAAACTTTCGTTTTCCACAAACGTATTACCATTAGTGGCTCTCAAACTTTTTAGAATTTTTGCGTGGTGGACCCTTTAAAAGTTATTAATAGCTGACGAATAACACTATAGAAATTAACGCATTATTAAAAGTTTTGTATCATGCATTAACAATTTTTTCCTTACGTTGGGAAACTTTCGTTTTCCACAAACGTATTACCATCAGTGGCTCTCAAACTTTTTTAGAATTTTTTGCGTGGTGGACCCTTTAAAAGTTATTAATAGCTGACGAATAACACTATAGAAATTAACGCATTATTAAAAGTTTTGTATCATGCATTAACAATTTTTTTCCTTACGTTGGGAAACTTTCGTTTTCCACAAACGTATTACCATTAGTGGCTCTCAAACTTTTTAGAATTTTTTGCGTGGTGGACCCTTTAAAAGTTATTAATAGCTGACGAATAACACTATAGAAATTAACGCATTATTAAAAGTTTTGTATCATGCATTAACAATTTTTTCCTTACGTTGGGAAACTTTCGTTTTCCACAAACGTATTACCATTAGTGGCTCTCAAACTTTTTTAGAATTTTTTGCGTGGTGGACCCTTTAAAAGTTATTAATAGCTGACGAATAACACTATAGAAATTAACGCATTATTAAAAGTTTTGTATCATGCATTAACAATTTTTTCCTTACGTTGGGAAACTTTCGTTTTCCACAAACGTATTACCATCAGTGGCTCTCAAACTTTTTTAGAATTTTTTGCGTGGTGGACCCTTTAAAAGTTATTAATAGCTGACGAATAACACTATAGAAATTAACGCATTATTAAAAGTTTTGTATCATGCATTAACAATTTTTTGCTGTTCGACTCGTGGCTCAGCGACACCATGCGCCGCTGATGAGCATTAGAGCTGAGGTTCAATACGCTGGCGGTTTTGCTGAAGACACCGTTTCAAAAAACGAGGACAATCACATGAGGAAAAATCCTTTTAAGACAATCCATTAAAATGAGAATCAGCTTTCCTCATTTCTCATTGGAGTCGACACTATCTCAGCACATGATCTATCCTCGGTCATGACGGAAGAACTCATGGTATAGTTCATATTACACTTGTAGTTGTTTCGACCTTTGAAAGTAGCCCATATGTACATTAGTGAATTTCCTCATTATACATTATACCGAATATCTGCTGTCAGATTTGAGTGACAGGTCGTTCTCATTAGTACAAAACTCTAATTGCATGTAATTTTAATACTCACAACACTGCTTGTTTGCTGTCAAATTTGAGTGATGGGTTGTTATTTATACTTGTCAAATAATATACATTCTTCTCTCCTGGGAATATAAAACCAGAACTCTTCTCGTGCGGAAAAAAAGCTACACTTGGATAGATTCATTAATTTCTTTCATTTTTGAATCAAAAATACTAAAAATACTTCATGATAGGTGTATCATTTAACGTTCTTCGAGACTTTTTATAATTAAACGAGTCACATAAAACTGACTCCCAGTCTTTCTAATCCAGTTCTTGTTACAGCAATTTAATCAACGTCGTCATTGTTCTTAATCAAAGAGTGAGACTTTTTTTTTTGTTCACTTCTGAAAAATCGATAATGTCTTGTAAGGTTTGTCTCAGTTGGAGTTTGAAAAGAAATGAACAAGTTCGTGTCTTTTTGTAAAGAAATACCATTACAAAAATTGAAGATCAGCAGAACTTGGATAGTATATATTTTGTATTATTTTATATCAATCTGTTTATTAGTTGATATGCTATATGCTGTAAGAAATTAAGTAGGTAGAATTGTAAGGACTAAAAATGTTTTTAACAAGTCTTTAAAATTTGCCCTTTAAAAACGTTGTTTATTCGTAAACAATAGTCAATAATTTGATATTTCAAAATTCTATTGTATTCTATTCTATTGGAACAAAATGCAGATTTCATTTACCAATATTTGCCTATTTCCAATGACCGTAGTTTATTTTAATACTTCGTGTGTTTATTAGTACAATACACTTTCTTTGGAATCATCGCATCATATTATATATATATATATATATATATATATATATATATATATATATAATGTAGTGTTTGGGTTGTGCAACTGGATTGTAACTGGGTGGGGTTCGGTTGAGACTCAGGTTTGAGAATTCATAGCTTTATTTACACACGTACAATTAACTGCAGACAGTATTTCAAGACATATAATTAGATCTAATACATAGATTCGTAGGAGGATTTCCCTTCTATGCCAAAAATAAGTATATATTCAGGTATACGATGGATGCACGTAATATACTTCCTTTCCTGGAGAAAGTCTGCAGGCCAACTATTACGCAGGGCTGCGTCGAATGTATTTGTTTTTGGGATGAGAGACTTGGTGCCGCATGTTTCGTTGCAAGTCTCTACGAAGCCATGGATATTTGTAGTGGTTCGGAATCCACTTAAAACCGTAGGTCCCGGTCTAATATGACTGTAGAGCATTAAGTGTAAACTGAAAAATCTAACCCATAAAAAAGACAGCTCCTGTATCGAAATCTGCCAATAGGCAGACGGCCTTGGTCAGCCATGGGGCTATTGCACCACTGATGATCATGATACAGTTTTAATAGTTCGATAATGATTATATACTTTTGATGACGATACGTTTTTTATAGTTGGACAGTTACTACATTCTGGCTGATGACCGAATAAGTAGCGTTTAGCGTTCGGTGCGATAGGTTTCGGGTTTGAGTCAAGACGGGTGAGATGGATGGTTGTACTATTCGGTCCCAGTCTAATTAACTGAAATTTCTCAACTGCTACTTCGAAAGGGAAATAAACATTAAGCAAGGAGTTGCACACACCAATGTAGAAGACAAATGAGCTCGAATCGATTATTCCCTCAATGGGAATTGTTACTCCTTGATGGTTAGTATGTCGTTTCTTCAAGAATCCGAAGCATTTCTTCTTCCTCAACCCCCCCATGCACTTATTTTCATCCTAATTACATAGAAACTAAGAATCATCCTAATTACATTCACTAAGAAAACATCTCTTGTCTCGAAATCTGTCAGAAGGCAGACGGCCTTGGCCCACCACGGCGCTGTTGTGCCAATGATGATGATGATATTCTTAAAAATAAATACTAACAGATTCAAGATGAGAATGATAAAATTCGGAATTGTCCAATAATTGCTTTATTTAGTCAATTTTTATTATTTAAGGTGGGTTATTTAAAATCTCGAATTCTTAATACTGTAATAATTTTTCTTAATAAAATTTGCCTAAAATTAAGAAGTGTTTTCTGTAATCATTTTTTAAATTTTTTAATGCTTTAAAACTTTGTCCAGAGAGCGAACCTTATGATATAATAATATACATACTAAAACGGCGATATTTTTTTCTTGTTTTCGTTGGTAAAATATGGAAGAATATAATATAATAGATCATTTTTCATATTTTTTTGAACAACACTTTTACTCCTGATCCAGACAATTTTGAACACGGTTAACTGCAAAACTTTGAACATCATCAGGGTTTAATAATTATGGTCTGTTAAGAATATTCCCCAAATCCAAAATTGAACGAGGTGCGAAAGATATTTTTAGAATCTTCCAAAAAACATCCCGCCTCACTTAATGAGCGTCTACTGTGCGTGAAAGAGCCTCTGAGCTCACAAAAGAATTTTTATTCATTCTGAGATGGTGTTTCTTGGGCCTTACACTTGTGAAACCAGCTGGCCTCTATAACCCTTTTGGTGTTTATTCTTTAATATTTTGGCTATCAAAATGTTCTTTTTATAATTCGTGAAATTTTATTTATTAGAGAGTTTTTGCATACCGTATTTTGGACGTCCGTTATTTTTTTCTCCCTAGCGCGCATGCTCATAGGAAATTGCGCATGCGTATCTGTAATAATGTTTCCTATGAGCATGCGCGCTAGGGAGAAAAAAATAACGGACGTCCAAAATACGGTATGCAAAAACTCTCTATTAACGGAATATTTTGGCTTTATATGAGGGGAATTCGATGAATGCGAAATATGCTATCGCTCTAAAATTAACGAGAATATTAAATACTGACATTTAATATTCTCCTGAAAATATTTTTAGAAGAATATCTGTAGCGCGTCTAACGTTATTGAGGAGAATAGCTTCTTGTCAAAGTGCTAATTGAAAATAATAATAAAAGATGCATAAATCAATGTTTTGTAAGAATGTATTTTTATAACGATATCATTTTATAACTTAATTTGTAGTGTTTTTAGTGCTTAATTACTTGATAAAAAAATCAATGTAATTGTTTTATGATTTTTTAAATTAAAATGTACTTAAAAAATTGAAAAACGGGTGCATTGATATACAGTTTACCCATAAATTTTAGAAATTATTGTAAGAACAAAACGTATAACATTAATCTTAAAATAAAAAAAATATATACAATTGCAAACGATATTTTATTTCTTGAAAAATCTCATTTTCATTTTGAAATAAAAAATCGTCTTTACTTCCGCCAGACGATCTTTTAGAACAATTTTGCATTAATTTTTCTTTTGAACTAATTTATTTTACTAAATTATTTGGGGACTAATGGCCGAGTGACTGTCGCTTTCGCTCAGTGCCTCAGGTTTCGAGTGCGGGTCCCGGCGGTACCATGGATGTTTGTAGTGGTTAGGAGTCCACTTTAAGCCATAGGACCCGTTCTAAAATGACTGCAGAGCGTTGGGTGTAGACTGACAACCCTACCTCTAAAAAAGACATCTCCTGTTTCGAAATCTGCCAATAGGCAGACGGTCTTGGCCCATCATGGTGCTGTTGTGTTAATGATGATGATGATGATGATATTCGTAAAAATAAATGCTAACAGATATAAGAAGAGAATGGTATAGTAGGGAATTGTTCAATAAGAATAAAGGCATTATTTAGTCAATTTTCCTTATTTAAAGTGAATTATTTAAATCTCAAACCCTTATTTATGTACAGATAATTTTTCTTAATAAAATTTGTCCAAAATTAAAAAGTGTTTTCTGTAATTAGACAATGCTACGTCATTTTCTTAATTTTTTTAATGCTTTAAAACTTACTGTACTTACTAGAGTTGCTTCTTATGATACAATAATATCCATGAAACGGAAAATACGATATTTTTAACTTGGTAGGTAAAATATAAAAGCATATAAAATATCAGAACAATTTTCGCAATTTTTTCAATAACACTTTTAATCCTGATCCACACAATTTTTAACACTGTTAACTACAAAACTTTGAACTTAATAATTATGGTTTAGTTAAGAATATTTCACGATTCCAAAACTGAACGAGGTGCAAAAGATATTTTTAGAATCTTCCTAAAAAACATTCCGCCTCACTTAATGAGCATCTATGAAAGAGCCTCTGAGCTCACAAAAGAATTTTTATTCATACTGAGATGGTTTTCTTGGGCCTTACACTTGTGAAACCAGCTGGCTTCTACAATTATCCTTTTGGTCTTTCTTGATTTAATGCTATCATTTAATATTCTACAATAATAATAAAAGATGCATAAAATCACTGTTTTGTAAGAGTGCATTTTTATAAATCTTTTTATAACTTAATTTATAATATTTTCAGGGCTTAGTTACTTCATAAAAAATCAATGTAATTGTTTGCTATATTTTTAAATTAATATGTGCTTAAAAAATCGAAATCGGCTGTTCCGCTGTACAGGTTTCGAATTTAATGTAAGTGGCCTGATGGCCGAGTGGCTAGCTCTCTGGCGCTCGGTGCACAGGTTTTAGGTTCGAGTTCCGGTGGTGCCATGGATGCTTATAGTGGTTCGGAATACACTTTAAACAGTAGGTCCCGGTCTAATAGGAGCGTTGGAGTGTATGTCTGACAACCTTGCCCAGTAAAAAGGAAAATATCTACTGTCTCGGAATCCGCCAATAGGCATACTGCCTTGGCCCAGCTTGGGGCTGTTTGTTCATTGATGATGATGATGAAAACTTAGTGTATTTACTAGAGAGATTATCTTATGATGTAATAATATCTATAATACTAAAATACGATATATTTAACTTGTTTTGTTAGATAAAATATAGAAGAATATTTTATATTAGAGCATTTTTCGCAATTTTTTGAAAAAAACTTTTCAACACGCATCTTAATCCAGACAATTTTTAACATCGTTAACTACAAAACTTTGAACATCATCAGAATTTAATAATTATGGCTGTATTAATATTGTTTTCTTGGGCCTTACACTGTTAAAAATATTCCAGAATTCTAAAATTGAACGAAATGCGAAAGATATTTTTAGATTCCTCCCAAAAAACCTCCCGTCTCACTTAATGAGCGTCTGTTATGCGGGAAAGAGCCTCTGAGCTCACAAAAGAATTTTTATTCATACCGAGATGGTTTTCTTGGGCCTAACACTTGTGAAACTATATGGCTTCTACTATATAATCTTTTTGGTCTTTATTTTTCAATATTTGGCTATCAAAATGTTCTTTTTATAATTCGTGGAGCTTTATTTATTCGAAGAATGTTTTAGCTTAACATGAGAGGAATTCGATGTATGCGAAATATGCTCAAAATTAACAAGCATATTTAATGATACAGTTTAATATTCTCCTGATAATATCTTTAGAAGAATATCTTGTATATACACTGAAGTGACAAAAGTCATGGGATACCTCTTAATATCGTGTCGGCCCTCCTTTCGGCCGGCGAAGTGCAGCAACTCGACGTGGCATGGACTCAACAAGACATTGGAAGTCTTCTGCAGGAATATTGAGCCATGCTGTCTCGATAGACGTCCATAATTGTGAAAGCGTTGATGGTGCTGGATTTTGGGCACGAACAGACCTCTCGATGATGTCCCATAAATGCTCGATGGGATTCATATCGGGCGATCTAGGTGGCCAGATCATACGTTGAAATTGTCCAGAATGTTCTTCAAACCAATCGCGAACAGTTGTGGCCCGGTGACATGGCGCATTGTCATCCATAAAAATCCCATCGTTGTTTGGGTACATGAAGTCCATGAATGGCTGCAAGTGATCTCCAAGTAGCTGAACATAAGCATTTCCAGTCAATGTTCGGTCCAGTCGCACCAGAGGACCAAGTCCATGCCATGAAAAAACAGCCCACACCATTACGGAGCCTTCACCAGCTTGAACAGTGGCTTGCTGACAGTTTGGGTCCATGGCTTCGTGGGGTCTGCGCCACACTCGAACCCTACCATCAGCTCTTACCAACTGAAATCGTGACTCATCGGACCAGGCCACGGTTTTCCATTCATCTAGGGACCAACCGATATGCTCACGTGCCCACGAGAGTCGCTGCAAGCGATGTCGTTCTGTCAGTAAACGCACACGAGTCGGTCTTCTGCTGGAATAGCCCAAGAAAGCCAAATTTCTCCGCACAGTTCTAACAGACAAGTCCCTTGTACGTCCCACATTGATTTCTGCGGTTATTTGACGCAGTGTTGCTTGTCTGTTAGAATTTACGACTCTTTGCAGATGTCACCGGTCTCGGTCGTTAAGTGCAGGCGGTCGACCACTGCGCTGTCCATGGTGGGATGTTATGCCTGAAATTTCATACTCTCAGCACACTCTTGACACAGTAGATCTGGGAATGTTGAATTCCCTAACGATTTCCGAAATGGCATGACCCATGCGTCTAGCTCCAACTAACATTCCGCGTTCAAAGTCTGTTAATTCCCGTCGTGCGGTCATCATCACATCAAAACCTCTTCACATGAATAACTTGAAGAGAAATGAAAGCACTGCGCATTTATACCTGTTCTACGCGATGCTACTGCCATCTGAATATTTGCATATTGCTATCCCATGACTTTTGTCACTTCAGTGTATTTGTTCTTTAGGTGAATAACTTCTCGTCAGAGCGCTCATTTGAAAATAATAATAAAACATTCTTGAAATATCAATTTTTTGTAAGAATATATTTTTATAATATCATTTTACTACTATAATTTAATTTGTAGTGTTTTTAGTGCTTTAATTAGTTGATAAAAAATCGGTGTAATTGTTTTATGTATTTTTAAATTAATATGTGTTTAAAAAATTGAAATCGCATCGGCCAATATACAGGTTACCCATAAAATTTAGAATTCATTGTAAGAACAAAACGCAATATAATTTAAAATATATAGAATGCCAAACGATTTTCATTTATTGAAAATCTCATTTTCGCCTTGAAATAAGACGATACCAGACGATACCAGATTTTCACCAGACGATATTTAAAAAACATTTTTACATTAATTTTTCTTCTGATTTAATTTATTTCACTAAATTATTTTGGCTTGGTGGACGAGTGACTAGCGCTCTGTAGCTCGGTGCCGCAGGTTTCAAGTGTGAGTTCCGATGGTGTTATGGATGTTTGTGATGGTTCGGAATCCACTTTAAATCATTGGCAACCTGTCTAGAGCGTTGAGCGTAGGTCTATCAACCTTACTGTGCAAAAAGAAAACGTCTCCTCTCTCTCAAAATCTGCCAGTAGGCAGAAAGCCTTGCCCCACCATGGTGCTGCAGCGTCACTGATGATGATGATATAATTTTAATAGTTGGACAATGATGTTGATATGGTGTTTATAGTTGGATAGTTACTACATTATGCCTGATTACTGAGTGACTAGCACTCTGGCGTTCGGTACCATAGGTTTTAGATTCGATTCCCAGCGGTGCCATGGATGTTTCTAGTGGTTCGGAATTCCCTTTAAAGCATAGGTCCCGGTCTAATATGATTGTTGAGCGAATGGCTGGCAACCCTATCCCGTAATAAAATATCTCCTGTCTCGAAATCTGCCTGTAGGAAAACGGCCCTGGCCCATCTTGGGATTGTCGCGCCAATGACGAAGATGAAGAAGAAATTATTTAATAAATACTTAACTATTTTGTAAATAAGTATTACGCATAAAAAATCTCGTAAATGAAATTTAAAAAAAAGTTTGTGTAAGAAATTCAAAAAAATTCATGAAAGAAATTAAAACAAAATTGGAAGTGATCAAGTTCACGAAACTCCACTCCCTAACAAACAATCATCGCCATCATCATTATTGGTGCAATAGCCTCATGGTCAAGACAGTTTTCCTACAAATAGATTTGGAGACAGGATATATTTTTTTACGGGGTCCTACGCCCAACAGTCATATTAATCCAGGACCTACGACTTAAAATGGATTCCAAACCACTACAAACATCCAAGGCACAGCTTGGACTCGAACCGGAAACCTGTGGCACCGAGCACCGGCGCCTAAAACAACGCTCATATATTTTATGGGTAACAAAATAATATATATATTAACCGAAACACCAATTTCAGATCCTAATCGTATCTACGGTTATTAAGAGACATATCAAAAAATGCTTTGGAATTTTAATTAGAAAACTAAGATCTCATAAATTGTTTCTTATTAATTTAAAGTAAGTTACGAAAAAATAACAAGCAAAATATTATAATATTATACACTGCGGGAAAAAAGTAGAAGGACATTAGATTATTTTTGATAAATGAATAATGACGCATTTTTTAAACAATTAATTTATTCACAACGTTTTTACATGCAGATACCTGTATCTAGACAAAACAAAAAAGTATATAATTAAAAAAAATGTATACTTAATAAAAAAATTGGTTTTGACGATCTCATGGTCAGTGAAAAAAGTAGAAGGACACTTCTAAAAAAGAGGTGTACTATATAAATTAATATGGAATTCTTTTCCTGTTGGGTCGAATTACTTCGAAGATCCTATTTGGCATCGATCTGTATAAAGATTGAATTTTTGTTTGGCAAAAATTGTCCCATACAAAGTTTAATGATTTCTGCAGCTCAGCTACAGATTTAAACTGCTTTCCACCCTTGTAAACACGACATACAATCATTGCCCATATGTTCTCTACAATGTCGAGATAAGGACTTTTAGCAGGCCAATGTAAAAATCGAACATTGTTTTCTGCAAACCAATCTTTAACACCATTTGCAGTGTGAAATGAGGCTCCATCTTGCTGAAAAATCCAGTCATCTCCTCCTAACTCAGTGCCATACGGGAGAAGATTTGAGTTTAGAGTCTGGATGTAGTCTGTATGGTTCTGTCTACCATTTAGAAAGACTAAACTTGTCCTGCCTCCATAGCCAACTGCTAACCATACCATTAAACCACCTCCTCCCATCTGTCGAGCAGAATAAGTTTCTTCTTCAATACCAAGACAGTGCCAATAGTACTGATAACCATCTGGACCATCCAAATTGAATTTTTTCTCATCGGAAAATATAACTGAGGTCCATTCTGAGCTCAAGGACATGTGGTTTAACACATGTGGTTGAAGAACCACTGCAGTCGGTTCTTCATGTGTCCTTCATTCCACTACGTATGGTGCATCCGTTTTTTGAAGACGAACTTTTTTGAGCTTTTTATGTAGTTATAGACAGTTCTTTTGGTTACATGTGTAATTCTTGATTGAAATTGCGCCTTGCCTACACTTCCACCAGTCTTTTTGAGTTCACGAATGATTTTTCGTTGATCACGTTGGATGAGTTTTTTTGGTCTTTCTGTCGTCTTTTTTCTTCTGTCACTTTCAGGCTTTCTTATGAAGTTCGAAACAGTATTAGGACTGATTCGTAGCTGCCGTGCAATCTCTCTCACACCTTTGCCTTCATTTTTATAGGCAACTATTTGGCCCTTCTGAAACTTACTTAAGGATATTCCTCTGGGCATCCTAAAACCAATAAAAACTATGAATTTCTAGCTAAATATTTTATTCTTGTTAAAAAGGAATTAAAAGAGAAAAAAAAAACACTTACCTATAAACTTTTCAACAGCTTCTAAATAGATTTTTTGGATGTGTCCTTCTACTTTTTTCACACACCCAAAGTTATTAAGTATTGCATTCCTAAGTTAAAATGATGGTAAATAAAAAAATCTCATTTAACTTTCACTTCACGTAACTTAAAACTCTAACAAAACAACTCTCTATAAAAATCAGATCAAAAGCAGTAAAATAAAAGCATATTGTACAAAAAAATGACTGTCCTTCTACTTTTTCACACAGTATACAAGCCTTATATTTATTAATTTATAGTGAGTTAATTAAATGGTTCATATTTTCGCATTTCCATCCTGCAATTTACATCAAAAGCTAAGCAAAAATAAAAAGTTATCGTTGTTAGAAAACAATAAAAAAGGTAAAAGCGACAACAAAATTTATGTATAAAAGTATGCAAATACCTTTGTATTTTTTTCAATGTAGGGGTACTAAATAATGCGCATGCTTCTTCGTATTTGATTCATGAACTCTCTAAGCTTGTTGATCTTTTTGGACATCACTCTAATGCATCAATGTTATTCCTAACTTGAGATACACATCCTAAAATGACAACAACTAAGAAATGGCAACTGGGGAGTCGATACTCTCCACCCACTTCATCACATTCAATAGGGCGATCGTCTGGCCTACACATTGTAATGTTCTCGGCCTATACTAGGCCTATAACGGCTTCAAGAAGAGGGCCACTTTCAGGCTCATGAAACACTTTAATTTTTATTTACAAGCACTATATGTATACATACAGAGCTCTGGGTTATTATACAAAGAAATGAAGACTAAAAATAGACATTTGATCACAAGTGCACGATTAAATCACAAGTATAATTCACTCCAAGGTCGGTGAACTTCAGAGTTCTCGAATTTACGTCGAATCTCAAAATACGTGTTCTGACGGCATGATACACGAAAAAAATCTACTACAAGTAACCACGGCACCCGAAACCGTTGCACCGAAAGCTAGTTACTAGGCCATCAGGCCCCGTTTTAAAGATTAGTTGACGCATATATAAACAGCCCACTGTAGTTGAGCTTTCGAAAATGTTATAAAATATTTTTGGCTTATACCAGGAAATAAATGATTTGCAATCTCTCCGCTAACAATCATTCCCTATATTTAAACAATTATGTCAAGTGTATCTGTCAAAAAATTCATTTTAATATTTAATCTTAAATTAAATCAACTAATTTAAATCAATGGATTTAAGGAAATAAAGCCATTAAATCGGAAATGTAAACTATTATATTAAATAAATACTAAATAGTTAAAAGCATGAAATCCAAAATACGAAAAAAAGAATAGAAGCAGAACAATGAATAATTGATATCTTTATATAACCCACTCACTGTAGTATAGCTGTAAAAAATTTTATTAAAATATTCCTGTCTTATACCTGAAAATAAACGATATGCAAAATAATCGCCTCCTAGTGGCCGCTCTGGCATTTGGTGCTTCAGGTTCGAATCCTGGCGGTGGCAAGGATGTTTGCGAGTGGTTCGGAATCCACGTTAAACTGTAGGTCCCGGTCTGTTTAGCCCTCTTGTGCACAATATGACCGTAGAGAGACAAACCAAACCAAACCCCAAAACAATCATTCCCTATATTTAAACAATTATGTCAAGTGTATCTGTCAAAAGATTCATTTTAATATTTAATCTTAAATTTCATCAAAAAATTTAAATCTATAAATTTAAAGAAATAAAGTGATTTAATCCAAAATACAAAAAAAATATATCTTAAATAAATACTAAATAATTAAATGAATTTGATCCAAAATACGAAAAAAAGAAAGGGGGAAAAAATAGAAACAGAAAAATAAATAACTGATATTTATCAAGTTAGATATACATTAATAAAACTGGCGTTTCAATATTTTGTAACTGTAATGTACACAAAAATAGATTCCATAGTTTTAAATTTCATCAAAAAATTTAAGACAATGTATTTAAGAAATAAAACTTATTACATCTGAAATGCAAAATTAAATGCATTAAATACAAAATACAAAAAGAAGGAATAGGAACAGAGAAATAAATAACTGATATTTATAAAATTAGACAGGCATTAGCAAAAATGACATTTGAATATTTCGTAACTCGTTTTACTCTAATCCGCACAAAAATATATTCCACATTAAAAATATATTTTTAGAAATATGCAATTAAGAATATATCACATACTTTATCAGTGGAGTTTTTCAACTCTTTATTAACTACCACCAGAAAGTCTCCTCATGCAATAAAGCGTAACAAACATAAAAATCGCAAAGAATTAAACATGCATGCAAGTGATTATTATCTTTCCGCTTCATCTAGCTAAGAAGCATCAAGATTAAATAAACAAAAACAAAAACAAAAAAACGCTCTGGAATATCGCAGCTGTAACTGAAATCTTTCCTCTTCTTTGAATACAGAAACAAGAACAAAAGATAGTTCAAGCGTTACCATGGTAACCACAGTTGAAGTCTTCCACTTATTCTGCAAATGACGTCACGTGGCATGTACACTAGCTGCTAAAACGACTTAATTAATTGAAATGAAACAACTCGACTCCTGCAACGGAATTTTCTTTCCAAGAAATTGAAATTGGAAATCTGGATTAGTAAAAGTAATTTTTCCAAGAAGTTTAATTAAATTATTTATTGAGTGTTGATATCAAGTCACATTCTTAAAGAAGAATAAAATCAAACTCGGAACAAAGAAAAATTCTTAATCATTCTTAAACACGAATAAAATTAAATCCGGATAGTTTCAATTAGGATGATTGTGAAATTTTGTTTAGTTTTTCAGAATTTTGAATAAAAAAAAAATATTTCCAACTATAAGATTAAAGGTAATAAAAAGTACTGAATACTTTTCAATTATTTTTTCTGACATTACTTTTTATAATTTATTTATTTATTTTTAAAACGGGGTCGAAAATTTGTTTTCAGAATTGCCTCTTAAATTAAATAATTTGAACGTATTTAATTAATCGTTTTATTTTTAAAAAATTAATTAATAAATGTTTATTAATTAATGTTTTTGGTACTTACGTATTATCGGTACCTTGGCGACAGACTTGGCGGTTTTTAAGTGTCGCCAATCTAAAGTCGCGATTCAAAACCGGTTGGCGCGTGTGCTCTTTATTAGCGCAACTGTCGCCAAGGTACCGTTAATACGCAAGTACCATGTTTTTAACTAATTAATAAATGTTTAATTAATATTTTAAATTAAGTAATAAATGTTTATTAATTATTACATATAATTTTTAAAATTAATTATTGCCTATTAATTAACATTTTATTTTTAAAATTAATTAATTAATGTTTATTAATTACTGTAAAACATTAAAAAATTAATTAATGTTTTATTTGTTCTGTAATGTTAATATTAATGTTTTTAATATATTTTTGAAGGCAGTGGGATAGACAGAGGAGAATCTCAAAATTATATCATGTGTTTTGATATAGAAAATTTTAATGAACTGTAAGAATGTGAATTGATAAAAAAATTTTTAAAAAAGCGTTGCCATAGCAACCACAGTTGAAGTCTTCCACTTATTCTAAAAAATGACGTCACGTGGCATGTACGCTAGCTGTTAAAACGACTTAGTTGAAATGAAACAACTTGGCTCTTGCAACGGAATTTTTCTTTGCCAGAAAATTGAAATTGAAAATTGAAAGAATCTGGATTAGTGAAATTAATTTTTTCAAGAACTTTAATTTAATTATTTATTGAGTGTTGATATCAAGTCACATACTTAAAGTAAAGAATAAAATTATATTCGGATACTTTCAATAAGAATGACAGAGAAATTTTGTTTAGTTTTTCAGACATTTGAATTAAAAAAATTATGTTTGATATTATTATACTAATATTTTAAAAATATTTCCAACTATGAGATTAAAGGTTTTAAAAAAATTACTTGAAACAGAATACTTTTCAATTATTTTTTCGGAAATTATTTTTTATAATTTGTTTATTTATTTTTAAAAGGGAATCGAAAATTTGTTTTGAGAATTGCCTCTTGAATTAAACAATCTGAAAGTAATCAATTAATTTTTAAAAATTAAGTAATTTGTATTTATTAATTGACTATTAATAAATACTCTTAATTTTATTTTTAAATGCAATTAATGAATGTTTATGAATTAATATTTTATTTTTTAAATTAATTAGTTAATGATTTATTTGTTCGGTAATGTTAGTAAAATTAATGTTTTTAATTTTAATTTGAAGGGTTTTAATCGATGAACTGTAAAAGTTTGAATTGATAAAAAAGACAATTTTAATTTAATTTATATTTCTAATTAAATTTATAATTTATAGATGATCGTTGATCCTTTTTTTCCCCTCCCCTCTACAATCTACTAATGAAAACACTTTAATGGTCAGTTTATATATATATAACATATATATTTATATATATGTGTGTGTATGTACTTATGTATTGCACATGGATACTCATCTCGTAAACGTAGAACATCATTTTCCATTGAATTAGCTTGCTCAGAATCAATTGCTAAGGACGTTTGTGTATGAAAATGTTTACAATTGAAAATACGAAATTTCAATCATCCTACTTAAGATTATTCAAAATTTAGTTTCAAACACTACGAATTTGGAAGAAATATAATAGTAGTTTGTTTGCTTTTTAAAATGAATGTATCTTCAAACTCCAATATTTTGTAATGAAACAATAATGTTGAAGAGCATAACTTTCCAATTATAAAAGATTCTATACAATACTATACAATATAATGCTATTGTATAGAATTACATAACTTTTCAATTAAAAGAAGAATTTGAAGAATAATTTTAATTATAAATACAAATAGTTCTTAAATTACAGTATTTTCAATTCATATATTTTTCTGGTATAAAGCGTAAATTAAAAAAAAAAAAAGAAAAAATATCTTGAGGCCTCAATTTTATCAAAATATGAAGGAAAATTTTTTTTTTGTCAGTATAAAAATTGTACCTGCTTTTTTATTATTACCTATATTCATTAATAATTCTTAATATATGTAAATTTCTATATATTTTTCAAAAAATTAATTGATATAATTTTTAGAGTAATGACTAGATATGATAGGAGCTAACACCATATTTAAAACGCTGTTCTTAAAAACGCCACCTGGATAAAATTTCAACTCGGGAAAGTCCTTGAATGATAAAAGGACTACATGTTTGATACGTTTCATAAGATTTTTATAAAAATTCTTATTTAAAAATCACCTCTATTAAAAATTAGTTATTTTATTTGAAAATATAAAAAAAGAGTAAGATGACTTCTACAAAACCAATGTGTATTTTAAATGTCATGTTCTCAAATTTAACATATCTTTTAGAAGATAGTAATTTCAGTTTCTAATATTCTAAAATGTTTCTTCTTAAAAAATATTGCTTTCTCAGCATTATATAATTAATCGCAAGGATTGTTTTGTAGTTATCTATTAATTATTATTTTATTTTAAAATTCATTAAAAAGAGGCGAACATTCTAATAAAAAAAAAAAAAAAACGTATTTAATTTGTGAGTTTTGATCTTAAAATAAACGATTACCTTCATTTAAAAATGATTTTCCATTTTTCATAAAATAATTTGAACATTTAATTAAATTGCTTTTTTAAATTAATTTAATTAAAATTCAATTTGTTTACAGTCATTTACGTGAAAATTATCAGATTAAAATAATTTCTAAAAGGTTTCTTTTAAATATCAACAATTATTCGAATTGTATCTAAATATGCATTATTATACTTTTGTTATTATAAAAAAAAAATTAAATAAATAAAGGATTAAAAACAAAATGTTTTCCCAATAAAATTTCAATTTTTCGAGACATTTTTTTAAAAAATTTAAATTCCATTTTGTAAATATTTAATCAATTTTCTTTTAAATTAAAATGTTTCAATTACCATAAAGAAATACGCTTTAAACCGTAAAGCACACTCTAATATGACTGTAGGGCTTTAGGCTTAGTCCTGACTACCCTACCCTACCGTTTAAAAAGAAAACATCTCATGTCTCGGAATCTGCCAGTAGACAGACGTCCTTGAATAACCATAAGGTTGTTGCGCCATTGAAGAAGAAGAATGATCGTTAAAAACAGATTTTCATCAATCAAATGGAAAAAAAAAAAACCTGGAATGAATAATATTTTTTTTTTTTTTGTCTCAACAAAACGGAATTTCAAAAAAAAAATTTTTTTTTTTTTTTTGATAAAAGTGAGTTTTTTTACTATTGTTTTTTTCTAAGTATTCTTTTAATTTTGAATATTAAATGGTATATTCAAATTAGAATATTCGAATAATGGCACTTTTAAGAACATTTTTTATTCAGCAACTTATTTTAATACAGAATTTTGAGTCATTATTTATGGGCCAGTTTATTATATCTAAAATAGGGATGGCCGATGGCCGATGGCCGAGTGGCTAGCGTTGACGGCCGAGTGGCTAGCGCTCTGGCGCTCAGTACCACAAGTTTCGGATTCGAGTCCTAGCGGTGCCATAGATGTTTGTAATGGTCCGGAATCCACTTTAAGCTGTAGGTCCCGGTCTTACATGATCGTAGAGCTTTGCGGGGGTAGTGTTACTCCGCGTCCGTAGCTTATTTTTAAGCTACACGCACCTCCTGGGTAATGTTAAATCAGTAACGTCGGTGCAGCGCTTGTTCTAAGGCATCCAAGACAACTGTAAAAGTGTTTGTCAGCCGCATTAGAACAAAAAAATTGTTTAAAACATTGTAGTGTGCAGGTTATGTAGCTGGGTTGTAACTGGTTGTGGTTGGGTTGAGACTTGAGGCACAACTTTGAGAACTCACAGCTTTATTTACACAGGCACAAACACCACACACGTACAACTAACGAACAGACAATATGCTACACATTTAAAGACATAATTATAGATTTGTGGAAGCATTCCATTTATAAGCCGCAAACCCGATACTCAGGCACACGCAGGGTGAGCGAAATATATTTCCTCCCTGGGTGAGAGACTGTAGGCCAACTAATACGCAGGGTTACGTTAAATATATTCCTCTCGGAATAAGAGACTGCAAACTAAACGTTTCTCAGAGGAGAGCGGGTTGCTCTGAACTTCTCGTTTGAGAGTCTCAAGGCCTACTGAAAATTTCTCCCGGACGTCACTGGAGGCGCTAATGCAGTACGTAGGAGGAAGTACGGTTACATAAAAAAACAGCTCACAAGTAAAATATCTTATCACTTGATAACGATCAAATTAAAAACTACTAATAAACTTCTTTTTATAACCCGGTATGAAGTAATATTTTTTAAGGATTTTCATAAATACTTTTAAAAAAGGGATTCTTGTATTTAGAATGTTCGGCACTATATCGTGTAATAGAAATTCATAAGAATCTGTGAATTTTTGTCTATTAAACCTATTAATTATTCTAATAATAAATTAAATTTATTAAAGCAATTCTAATGTAAAATAAAAGTACATTTATGTGTAATATTCGCAAGATTTGCTTGAAAATATTAATATTAGAATTTACAAAACACAAAGACATAATCAATATGTTTTTAAGAAAGAAAAAAAATTAATAACACTTTGTAATAAATAGTAAATGACTTATAGATTGTAAATTGCTAATATGTAACAAATAAAATTGAATATTATTATATATTTAAATCTTCAATTATTTTTCTTTTGCTATAACTTCGAGAGAAAATCATATAATAAAATAACAAACACAAACGATCATATGTTTGTGTTGGTTTTTTTAAGAAATTTTGAGCAATTATTAATATTTTTTAATTTATTCATTAAAATGCATTAAAGCGAACTGTTTAAAAAATCATAATAAATACAGCCTTATTTATTCTCAATTAATTGAATAATCAATTTATTTATTTAAAATAAAATACTTGAATACTATTCAATGTCCTTGAAGAAACAAAGGACATATCCAATATATGTTTTTAAGAAAGAAAAAAAACAGAGATTTTATGGCTTGTAGATTGTAAATTGTTAATATGCAACGAATAAAATCGAATAATATTATGTATTTAAATCTTGAATTATTTTTCTTTTGCTATAATTTGGAAAAAAAAAAAATTTTTTTTAATAAAATAGCAAACGCAAAGGATTATATGTTGTGTTTGTTATTTTTTTTTCGTAAGCGATAACGAAATTAATGCATAAAGAAATGTTGAACAATTATAAGAGAGTTTTTGCATACCGTTTTTTATCGTCCCATTTTTTTTTTCTTCCTAGCGCGCATGCATATCGGAAATATTGCACTACTGCGCATGCGATTTAAAAGCGTTTTTAACAACGTGCGTAAAGCAAATATGGCGGAAAAACGACGAAACGATGAGGAATTAGATTAATTATGAAAAGCGGGAAACAGAAATTAATAAACTTGATTTAAATAAATTAAATTATTTTTAGATTACTCTAGGATCTTGTACAAAGAAAAAAAATCTGTTTATTATATTTAGAAAAAGAAGAGGATTTATCACAGAAATCACTAATAGATTTTTTTAACTTATTATTATTTTTTAATTTCTAATTCATTAACATACATTAAAGCCAATTGTTTTAAAACAATCACGATAAATATAACTTTATTTATTCCCAATAATTAATTAATTGAAGAATAAATTTATTTATTTAAAGTAAAATATTTGAATGTAATTATAATTTTGTAATAGATAAATTGAAAAATTCGAAATAGTTAAGATTAATAAGGAATATTTAATTTATTTAATAGCAGCTTATACAGGGTGATTATAATTAAAGTCCCACTTACAAAATGCTGTAAAAAAAGAACCACTCCTCACAATTGAACCGCAACTATCTTCGGTTCAAATTTGAACCGAAGATAGTTGATGAAGTTGAAAACGGTACGGCATCAAGAAAAAAAAAGTTCCAATGTATATTAATAAATGGCGCTGTAAGCAGCATAAAGAAAGTGAATTCACCTGCCAGTGATGTTTTGAATCGAAATTACAATGTATTTGGCATGAGTTGCACATTAAACCAACTGTAGTGTTCAATGTGCTTGATTGTTTCGGTTTTTTGACGAAAAAAACTACTTCTAAGTCATTCAACAGTTGTGACACTGTTGGTGGAAAGCCCATCTACCACGACAAGGTCATACCAAATTGGATGGGATAAATCGATGGAACTGTTTTTGGAACTTTGAGGCCATACCGATGCCTTTTGAGGCCATACCGTTTCCCCCTTCTTCAAGTATCTTCAGTTCATATTTGAACTCATTATGATGAGTGATTCTGTTTTTACAGCATTTTGAAAGTGGGATTTTAATTATAATTAAAATCCCATATATAATAAATCTATAAATCTATATCATAATTATAATAAATCCTTGTATATTATTTTTCTAGGCTTATTAAATAGTTAATTGTAAGTAAACTTTAAATTAAGAATTCATTAGCAATGATTTCAATTTACCTTTCTTACACACTATATTCGCCAATATATGAACTATAATTTTGTTAAAGCTATAATTTCCTTTGATAAATCTTTATTATAATATTCAAATGTAAAAAAAAAAAAAAATTCAAAAAGGAATATATTGTCCTCTTTAAAATTGATTTGAATATCAGTTATAGTTCAAACTGAAATATTTCTAAAATTAGAGAGAAATGGATTTTTGAGCATTGAAATCCTTTTAAAATGATTTTAAAATATTATCTCCCTTAAAATAAATAAATCTGAACAAAAATAGGATGACCGATTCTCCGAACTAAAACTATTTAAATTGCGATAGTAATTTTTAGTTTTACAGTCTAGACGGTCCGTTTCGTTAAAAAATATATTGATTTCACTTCAATTCAGAAACTGAGTTAAGAGACAAAATATTTTGTGAACTACTTCCTAACTCTCAATTTATTTATTTTAGAATGCAAATAATTTTTTTTCTTAAATTTTAAATTTTCGATATTGGAAAAGATATGATTGGATTTTATTTGACAAAATCTAAGAATTTAAAAAAACAAAAACATTAATTCTATTTCGGGAATATAAGATTTTTAATGTCGTATTTGCAAAAGATTAATTGAGAAAAATAGAATTGAGGGGAAAATATTTTTGTATTTGCTGCTATAACCAATTCCATATACAATACAATTAAATTTTTTTTTTAATTTCCAATGGCAAGTTTACAAGATAACAGATATCGTTAAAAAATGAATATAAAGAACAAGATAGAAGCAATGACATTCGTGAATCCATTCATTTAAGTCTGGCAATCCAATAACGCTTCCATAAAGAAACAGCAGGCAGTGCAGGAAGCGAAGTGAGACATGTCCATTTCTTCCTGGTCATCACAGAGAGGGTTAGTCAGCTTAATTCTGTGAAGGTGTTTGTGGAGACGACAGTGACCACAGAAAAACCGTAGCAATGCCACCAATGATAATGGGACAATCCACCTACATTCCACTGTAGAACTTTAAGAAACTCGCACTGAGAGCCAGATTGAAGACCTTGTTTGTAGATCATTTTGCCGTATCAGACGTTGCCCGAAGTGCATCACGATAAGGTAGATCTACGTTGCACTCCATACAATTCAAAATTAATCCATCAGAAAGAAAATTCTGACAGCCTTAATGAATATTTTACACAAATACACATGTCACAAGAATGGGTAATTCTTCAAAATGTATGTATTCTGTGTTGTGACACTGCAGATATCTACGCCATGTTCGAGTTCTTTCCAAACTCATATCGGCATAACTTGATTTATCGAATAGATCACTTATCTTATCATTTGCTACAACTACAGTAAGTCCTGGGAAAATGAAAAGCTAGTACCATAATATTTTTTATGTTCTAATGCAGCTTGCAAACACTTAGACAGTTGTCTGGATGCCTTAAGACAAGAGCTGCACCGACGTTACTGGCTTAGCACTACACAGGAGGTGAGTGTAGCTTGAAGATAAGCTACGGACGCGGAGTAACACTACCCCCGCAACGCTCTATGATCCTGTTAGACCGTGGCCTACGGTTTAAAGAAGATTCCGAACCACTACAAACATCCATGGCTCCGCCGGGACTCGAACCCGAAACCTGTAGTACCGAGCGTCAGTACGCTAGCCACTCGGCCATTCAGGCCCCTAGTGCCTTAATATTCCCCAAAGGGAAAAAAACTCCAGATAATACTTTAAATATTCTGTAGAGCAACATCATCAATGGCACGTCATTCAATCCAGCGTTAGTTCATATGCTAGATGACACTATACTCATAATGTCGACGTCTTGCGGTATACTAGACCTATAACGGCTTCAAAAGGAGGGCCACTTTCAGGTTCATTGGAAACACCTTAATTTTTATGAACACGCGCTATATACATATATATATATATATATATATATATATATATATATATATATATATATATATATATATTCAAATACAGAAATTCAAATTCAAATACACTGTGTGCTTCATAATTTATTATTTACAAAATATGTAAAACAAAGAATTAAATTTGATCGCAAGTGCACGAGATTAAATTACAAGTATAATTCACTTTAAGTAGATTTTCAGAGTTCTCGAATCTATTTCACCAAGTCTGCGGCAGACATTAATTATTACACTGCGTGATACACGAAACCACAAGGAGCTGACTTTGTAAGTAGGCGGAAACTGCGGCCTTTTCATTCACTTTCAGAAAGAGGAAAACAGCACTTTTGGTCGACTCGTCACAGAACTCTCTCCTTTCTTCTCCAAAAACGTATTTTTAAGACAATCGATCCAGAAGGAGGAAAGCAGCTTCCCTCACTTCTCATTGGAGTAGATATTTCTCAGCTCGTGGTCTATCACCAAATACGATATAACAACTCATGGTGTAGTCCATATTCCATCTGAAATTTTTTCGACTTGTGAAAGTCTCACAGACAATTGCTAATTTCATGATGTCTCATTATCCCTGACTCTAATTGTCTGCTGTCAGATTTGAATGACACGTTGTTCTCATTAGTACAAAACACTAAATACCCATAATATAAGTATTCACAACACTGCTTATTTGCTATCAGATTTCAGTGTTAGGTTGTTAATATGTACTTTTTACAGAATATATATTGTTTTTTCCTGGGAACGAAATGCTACAGTATGCAAGATGATTATTTAGGTTTATGTGATGGAATATTGTCATGCTAGTGAGAAACTTTTTTTAACTGATATAGCAATCATTTAAAATTCATATAGCAATCATTCGTTATATATGAACTAAACCATGAACGATGGTGTAGTTCATATATACAGTGGATAAAAAAAGTATTGGCAATTGCCTATAAATAATCATATTTGCTAACCAAGTATGTTTACAAATTTTATTTTAACATAGCGATTACAGAAGGAGAAATGGCAAACAAATATAACGAAATTTTCATTTAAATATTTTTTTAGTCAAAATCTACGAGAAAATCCAAAATTTACATGTTAAAAAAGTATTGGCAAAATTATGAAGTTTGTGCCACTCTTGCAAGAGTAAACGTTTGAGGTCGTCTTTACTTGAAATTTTATGTTTCTTGATTTCTAGATCCAGCAGGTGCCATAAATTTTCAATTGGATTCATGTCAGGCGATTGAGGTGGGGTTTTTAATTGGCGAGGAGGATTGTAGAGTAGCCATTCATGGGTGAGATTCGCTGTATGCTTGGGGTCATTGTCTTGTTGAAAAACGAATGATGTTCCCAAGCCGAGATTTCGGGCACTGATTTTTAAGTTATGGCGCAAAATGTCAATGTATGTACGTGCTGTCATAATACCATCAATAAAATGCAGGTTGCCAATTCCATTAGCTGCCATAGAGCCCCAAACTGAGACGCTGTCTCCACTATGTTTTACAGTAGCAGTTAAATGTTGCTTTTCCAATTCAGTATTTGGCCTCCTCCACACATATCGTCGTCCATCACTGCCGAAAATGTTAAACTTTGATTCGTCGGAAAAAATAACTGTGTTCCAAAACTCTTCAGATAAATCAACGTGGGATTTTGTAAAATCTAACCTCTTTCTCCTATTTATTTCCGAGATGAATGGTTTCTTTCTAGCTGCCCTTTCATAATAACTTCTCTCGTGTAAAATATTCCGTACAGTCTGTACGCTGAAAGTCTTTTGCGAAGTGAAAGCAACACCTCTAGCTATCTGGGGTGCACTTATTTTAGGGTTTTTCTTAACCTTGTTAGTAATGACACGTTCTTCTCTTGTAGAAAATATTCGAGGTCGTCCACTTCTAGTCTTATTTTCCGTTGATCCTGTTTCCTTGAACTTTCTTACAACACTTTTGACAGTAAATAAACTTATATTGAATTGCACTCCTATAGCACGATAAGTTAAACCTTCATTTCTGAGCCTAATAATCGTGTTTTTAACACTAACGTCCAACTCCTTCGATTTCGAAGTCATTTTACTGCAGTAATCGCAAAATAATGCATAGACACTTTTGGAGTAGTTTTGCAGACTTTATACCGGTAGAGTTTCTTATCAGTCGAAACACGTGACTTCAATGTAACAAAATTTGCATAGCAGTTAAAACTTTGCCAATACTTTTTTGACATGCAAATTTTCGTTTTTGAAAGAAAAAATCGTAGAAAATTCAAATTAAAATAAAATTTTTACTATTTTTATATATCTAAGATGTCTTGTATTTAATTACGACAGCTAAAATTGCATATCATTTTATTTATTTGTTAATATGAATAAATTAAGGCAATTGCCAATACTTTTTTTTACCCACTGTATATGAACTCTGTAGGTTAAGCGAAGAAGTACCAAATACATTGCAGTTGTTTATGACGTGGAAAACAAGATGGCACATCGTGTTACAATGTGGCATACGCATTTTCAGTAACACAAAATCTTAAATTATGTCTGTTGAATTTTTCATGTAAGATAAATGTGACTTCGTCTGTGAATAAGGATCTGTTTGGGACCTATTTACCTGCAACAATGGTTTCAAACCAAGCAGAACTCTGTTCATTTGATTGAATATTTTTTTGAGTAATTGTAAGATCATAACTGAAATTTCTTGCATAAAACATACCATAATTTTACTTCTAGGACAATGAGTTATTTACTGTTAAGTTACTCTGATTTCCTGAGGGTTATTCTGTAAACCACACAAATGTTTTCTACAATTTCGTTATTATCAAATGGCCGTTATTTTCTTTCTCTCTAGATTCTGCAATACTTCCTTCGGCCTGATGGCCAATTGGTTAGTACTCTGATCTTTGGTATCACAGACTTTAGGTTCAAATCCGGTCTGTGACATGGATATTTGTGAGTGATACGGAATTCATATTAAATTTTAGCTCACTGTCTAATTAGCTTAAAAGTGTGCACAAAATGACCGTAGAACGACAAACCAAAACTCAAACTGTTTTGCTTACTTTGCGTTTTTGTGACAGTAAAGTGTTCCTTTAAATATGATCCATAACATATAAATTAAAACATATAATAAACATAAACATAACATATAAATTAAATCGTTTTAATTTAAACTCCCTATCACTACAGTTCATGTTGGCTCATGGCCGTCTGCCTATTGGCCGATTCCGAATCCAGAGATGCTTTCTTTTAAAGAGATAGGGTTATCAGCCCTACGCCCAACTCTCTACATCCATATTAGACCAGAACTACGGCTTAAAGTGGATTCCGAACCACTACAAATATCCATGGCACGGCCGGGACTCGAACTCTAAACCTCGAAACGAAAACCATTCGGCCGTCAGGTCTCTAATATATAAATTATTAACTCTAAATTTAGATTAGTGTCAGTTGTTGTTATTAATCCTCCAGGTGCAAGAAAGCCTGCACCAGGTCCAAGAGACTCCGTCGCAGGAGACTGGTCTATGGCTGAGGATAATATGCAGCTTTCCCTTTAGTGAGGAACCACGAGGGCTGAAGACTGACTAAACCTCAAGACAACACTCTTACGATCCTATTAGACCGAGACCGACGTTTTAAAGTGGATTCCGAATCACTACAGATATCCATGGCACCGTCGGGACTCGAACCTAAAACCTGTGTCATCGATCGCCAGAACTTTCTAACTTTGACCATTTTCAAAGTGTTTCATTTTAAAGATTAAACACTATAGATTACACTAAGATTATCACTTTTTATTAATATTTTTTGAAGAATTTTAGGATTATTATTTAATAATAGTTTTATTTTCATTAAACAAAATTACTCTTCAAAAAACAGAAAAATTAAACACCAACATCCGAAAAAAAAAGGCTATTTTAAACATAATTTTGAATTCTCACTAACTAAAAAACTCACTAAAACAATGAATGCTTATCACTATTTTACATAAAAACATAACATAAAACATCACAACATAAAAAAAATGAATTATTTTTATAATCTATATATTTTACATCAATTTAAATTTTACATCGAAAATCGAGGCGCATAAAATTTCCTTTCTCTCATTAATAGCTTAAAAGCCAAAATAAATTATGCAATCCGCGCACGTCTTTCGAAAATGGCAACATGACTTTTTATTGCATAAAATCACAATTGCTGCCACAATAAAACACCTTCGAGAAAAAATCGAACCCCAGAATCTGGCTCATTCTTTTCCTGCCAGTCAGACTCGTGACCAGAAACTGAACGACTTTTTCTTTTTCCCTAATCATTTCGATCATACTATGTTCCCAAGAAGAAAAAAAATTGCATCAGTTAGTCTCATTAAGACTAACACTAGATAAAAAGAATAAATATTCTACCCTTAAAAAAAAGGGAATTGTTTTCGGAGCAATTTCAGCTGCCGTTTCCAGCCAACAACAGCTTTTAAGAATCGTTTGCTGTTCCGTAAAAAAAGTACACATGTAGTCGTCTGCTGTTATTTTTGATTTGGTGAGTGCTACATTCGAATCGAACGTTTTAGAAGTCAATTTTCTTCCAACAGTTCTTAGTGATATTTTGTTAAAATTCATTTACAAATTTTGTTTTTCAATGACTGCATTTACGCAATTTCATCAAGCAAATTTTTATTGAAAAAATTAAAAGAATTTTGTTCAGATTTAAAATTAATGAGATTTAAATTTGTTTTATTAGTCCTAAGTTAATGGTAATCAAATTAATGAGTAGATATTTCTGAAACGAGCAAATAAAATGTATTTTTAAAGATTTTTTTATTTTTTTTATCAAATTTAAGTATAGTACACGTAAACAACCACATGTTGAAAGGGACGGAAATTATAAGTCGTATGGCAATCAATACGAAGGGTTATTGCAATAAATGTTTAAAAGTTAGTAAATTGCCGTGTATGGTGTCGGTTAGTATATTGCAGTGTATGGTGCTGGTTAATATATTGCAGTGTATGGAAGTATTATATTGCGGAGTTTAGGAAACCAAGAAATGCACCAGTTTTTTCTTTTTCCCTAATCATTTCGATCATACAGTGTTCGGAAGGGGAAAAAATGCCTCAGTCATTAAGCCTAACACTAGATAAAAAAATAAATATTATTCCCCCCCAAAAAAAGGGAATTGTTTTCAGAGCAATTTCAGCTGCCGTTTCCAAACAACAACAGCTTTTAAGAATCGTTTGCTGCTCCGTAAAAAGTACACATGTAGTCGTCTGCTGTTAATTTTGATTTGGTGAGTGCTACATTCGAATCGAACGTCTTAGAAGTTGTTTTATTCCAACAATAGTGAGTGGCATTTCGTTATAAAATTTATTTAGACAATATTGCAAATTTAGTTTTTCAGTTTACATAATTTAAAGTTTTATTAACCGTAAGCTAATGGTAGTCAAATTAATGATTTAAGCGTAATAAATCTTAAATTTTGAAGGAAATAAAACTTTCGTTTGACTTACTTTATTTACTTTTATTTTTTCCAAGAGATTTCAAGATATAACACATACATTATTTAACACATTTAAAGACAGATAAATATAGATTCGTGGAAGGATTCCACTTCAAAGCCAAAAATCCGATACTTGGCTACACGCATGATGCGAGAAATATGCTTCCTCTTCCGGTGAGAGTCTGTAGGCCATCTAATACGCAGGATTGCTTTAAATATACTTCCTCTCGGGGTGAGAGACTGTAAACTAAAAGTTTCTGAATAGAAGCACGTGGTTGCGCCGTATTCTTCTCGGGTGAGAGTCTGGAGTGCAACTGACCATTTCTCCTGAACGCCACAGGGGGCGCTTTTGCTAGTACGTAGAAGGAAGAATAATTTAATACATTAACACATTTTATGAAATATATTTTTCTTTCCTGAAAAAAAAACATTTTTTTTATTTTTAACATGGAAATGTTAATCATGAACCAAAGCATAAAGTTCATCAATGTGTTTTCTCACCATATTTTTTTATCTATATTTTAAAGGAATTTACGATGCTCTCCCCTCCATTCAAAAATCAGAACAGGATATCCACATAGTTTTTTCACAAATGTAGCATCCATTCACAGAAAAATATTTTTCCATTTTACCCTTTTCTATGTATATCTTTTTATAATGTCAAGAATAAATAAACCATAAATTTTCAAGATAAGAAACTTGATGTTTAAATCTTTCGCTCTAACTGAATGAAAATGGTATTTGAGAAGCATCAATATCCAGCTGTTTTGAATAAAAGAAACGAATTTTTGCGACTCATATGAATGAAAATATACAATGACATCATAAAAATGATTCAGTTGTGTTAAAACAAGTTATCACTCATGCATTAGAAGTATATTCAATTTATTGGAAACCAACCCAGATGAACACAACATTGTTCAGCTTCAGTTAATCATAAAAATATACTTTATCTAGCATGTTTTGGTAGAAAAAAGTAACAATAAAGATTGTAAAATTAGAATTCATAATAGAAATTTTAAGCTATCTTAGTGAAATTATTATTTAGAATTATTAGAATAGTCAATTTTTAATCTTATATTCATCTGAATTTCATTCATATCGAAACAATAAAAAATTCGTATTTATGAAAAATTAGAAAAATAAACATAAATAAAAATACATTAAACCCCAAATTAGAAAAAGAAACTAACAATAAATCTTAAAATTTTGAAGAAAATAAAACTTTCGTTTGACTTACTTTATTTACTTTTATTTTTTCCAAGAGATACGATAATTATTTGTGAGCAATTTCAAAATGTAACATTACAAAAATTCGTTAAGAATTTATCTTGTTATTTAAAATCTAAACGAATAAAAAAAAAAAGAATGGAACGAAAATAAAAATAAAAATATTAGACACCAAAAAATATACTAGAAATACGAAATTATAAATGATAATAATAATTCATGAAGTGGACCTTACAAAAATTCGTTATGAAATTGATACTGCTAGATTCATGTTGGTTAATAACAAAAATGTATGTTGTTCGAAAGCTGGTATATTTGATTGCTATAATTAATCGTTCATGTTTTTATATTTGATAGTTATAACAGTTGGGCTGACATCTTCGTAGGCTGCACATAGACTACTAGTATTAAATCCATATGATTTTTAGTTAGCTCTAACCTTCAAAAGACACGTGTATAAATTTGACAGCTGTTGCACTATTAGTATGTGAGTTATAGCATTTTTAGTGAAGCAACTTTTGTTAGTTTGAAAAAATGGATAAAAAGGAATTTCGTGTGTTTAATAAACCATCGCGTTTTGGCAAACAAAATACTATTGAAGCCAAGGCTTGGCTTGATAAACATTATTCGGACTTTGCACCAGGAAAATCAACCGTAGAGAAGTGGTGTGCTAAATTTAAACGAGGCGAAATGAGCACCGAGGACGATGCACGCAGTGGACGTCCCAAAGAGGCTGTTACCGACGAAAACATCAAAAAAGTTCACACAATAATTTCTCCTAACCGTAAAGTGAAGTTGACTGAAATAGCTGAGACCCTAAAGATATCAAAGGAACGTGTTAGACATATCGTGAATGAATATTTGGATATGCGAAAGCTCTGTTCAAAGTGGGTGCCGCGCGAGCTCACAATCGACCCAAAACAACAACGAATGGATGATTCTAAGTAGTGTTTGGAGCTGTTCAATCGTAATAAACCCGAATTTTTGCGTCGATATGTGACAATGGATGAAACATGACTCCATCATTTCACACCGGAGTCCAATCGACAGTCATCCGAGTGGACTGCACGTGATGAACACTAAAAATGCTATAACTCACATACTAATAGTGCAACAGCTGTCAAATTTATACACGCGTCTTTTGAAGATTAGTGCTAGCTAAAAATCATATGGATTTAATACTAGTAGCGTCAGCTATGTGTCAGCCTACGAACTTTTCAGTCCACCTGTTATTTTAATTCTTCCCTTTTTTTATACTTGATATATTTTATCACATTTTTATAGTTATATTTAATCCTTCACTTTCTTATATTTATATATTTTATCATGTTTTTATAGTTATATGTAATCTGTTTATATAGTTATATTTATATGTTTTTATACGAGGATTATATTTAATCCTTCGCACTTTTATACTTTATAGTTATAATTAATCTTTCACGTTTTTATGTTTGATAGTTGTATTTAATCCACCACGGTGCCAATTTAAAAGCATTTTTAATACAACTATTTTTGTCATCAGTCAAATTACTTTTTTAATTCTCTTTCTTTTAGAATATTTTGACATTTAATTCAAAGCCATTTTGATTACATTTTGCTATTAGATAAAAAAAAATTAATTTAAACTTTGAAAAATAAATAAATAATAAAGAAAAGAACAAAATAATAATAATAATAATAATAATTGCGAGTCATTCGTGAGTATGGTGTTACAAAAATTCGCTAAAATTTTAGAAAATGATGTGGCCACTTATGTTAACAAAATAAAATGTTTGAAAGTTAACGATAGGTTATTTAATCTTCCACTATGACAGAAGTTAGTTGTTCTAGTCGTCAGACCAGACATATTTTTAATACTCTTTCCTTTAAAATACTTTTAAGAAATTTAATTTACATCTAATTTATAAATATTTAATTTAAATCTATTTCGTAGACATTAATTTTAAATGTATTTTATAGAATGCTATAAAATGCATTTAAAATGAATGTCTACGAAATAGATTTAAATTAAATATTTATAAATTAGATGTAAATTAAATTTCTTAAAAAAATTTCGGTGTATTTTATAAATTTTTTCTTGAAATTCAATAAATATGTATTTTATTTCGAAAAACACTAATTTTTTACCTTTTCTATAGATAAAACGTGTTAAATATTATTTATAAAATGAATATTATACTTAATATTTTGTCAAAGTTCTAGTGAGAAGTTATAGTTAAGTTCAATGGAATTTATTTGAAAAATGGGTTCTGATATTTTTCAAAATTTATGTTGAGCTAATATTTTAAACTTGAAGAAATTTTTCATTATAAAATAAATAAATTAACGTCTAGTCCAATTTGCAGTTTTTTCACAGGCATAATTTTTGGTTTATTTTTTGCTTTGGTTTATTTAAAAAAGAGATTTCTGTAGAATTCTGACAATTATTAATTAATTCAACTATTAATAGAAAATACGGTTTTTCAAAAATTTTTAATCGTATGAACAACATGGTTGATTCTATAAACTACACAATAAGACCAACAAACTACAAACAAACTACAAACTGCACAATAAGACAAACACCTTAATATTCTTTAAATATTCATAAAAAGTTAAGTTTTTTTAAAACTAAAATAGATTTAACAATTAATTGATTTAAAAAAACGTAGGAATTAAAAAATCTCTTAAAACACATTTATCCCTCTGTAAAATTATTATTTCAAAACTGTTTAAAATTTGAATTTATTCTTTTAACATTTTTTAAATAAATGTGTTAACCAAGAGTGAATGGAATTATTCAAAGTAAATAAATAATATTTATAATTTTAAAATGTTTTTAAATACATAATGCAATGTAGAATACTTTTGAAATAAGCACTTTCATTTAAAATAATATCTTTTTTACATTAATTATTATAAATTCCTTCTAAGATATTTTTTTTCAGGGAAAAAAATGAAAATATTCACTAATCTTCCAAAGGAAAATTAGCATTTTTAAATATTCATTTATTCTTCAATTAAGATCTCCTTTCGTATAAATAAATTACACAAAATGAATACATTAGGTAAATATTAAATATAATTAAATAATGCCACAATTTTATGAAACGATATTAATTTCTTTTTTTTAAAATTATTTTGAAACATTTATAAACATCTATACAAGTATATATCTCTGTATAATATTTTAGAAATAAATGATAAAATAATTTTATATCAACAAAACGTCTAGCATTTTAAATTATTAATTTTACATTATATTAAGATCTTCTTTCGTATAAATGAATTGCATAAAATGAATACAGTAAATATTAAAGAAAATGAAATAATGTTACAATTTTATGAAATAATATTATTTTTTTAAAAATTATTTTGAAACATTTATACAAGTATATACATCTATCTAATATCTTAGAAATAAATGATAAAATAATTTTATATTAACGAAACCTCTAACATTTCAAATTATTCATTTTACATTCTACTAAGGTCTCCTTGCGTATAAATAAATTTCATAAAATGAATACATTAGGTAAATATTAAACATAATGAAATAATGTTACAGTTTAATTTCTTTTTTCTTTTTAACGATATTAATTTCTTTTAAAAAAATATTTTGAAACATTTTTTTTTTTAAATTTTATTTCCAATGGCCGATTATGAACAGTTACAGCAAAAGAAAGAACAACGAAAAAAAAAGAAAAAAAACATAAAACATACAATAACAACAAAATAATACAACAAAACATGCTGAAACAGAGTTCATTAATCTAACAATAATGCCAAGTTGCAGATCTTTTAGCCACTAAAAAGTGTTACCAGGTGCTCCACGGGGAGGTAGATCTTCTGCGCACCCTATATTTTGAAACATTTATACAAATATATATATATATATATATAGATATAGATATAACGTTTTAAAAATAAATCCTAAAATAAATTTATTTAACAAAACGTCTACGCTAACACTAATTATAAATAATGTTAAAATTCAGTTACTTATATGGTTACTTAATATTACTTAAAATTCAGTTACTTATATTCAGTTACTATATATATACTTAATATGGCTGATTATAATTCAATTTTTATGGTAACATCAGACGATAACAATAAGTTATGATAAAGAATAATTATGCAGGAAATAAAATAAATATTCAAAAACATTTCGTTACAGACAAAAGTAAGAAACAATTAACAACAATTTTATGAAATGATATTAATTTCTTTTTTTTAAAAATTATTTTGAAACATTTATAAACATTTATACAAGTATATATTTATATCAGTTTAGAAATAAATCCGTAAAATAAATTTATATTAACAAAACGTTTACACTAACACTAATTACAAATAGCGTAAAAATTCAGTTACAGTTATGGATGATTTTAATTCAATTTTTATTATAACATCAGACGATAATAATAACTTCTGATAAAGAAGAACTATGCAGAAAATAAAATAAATAATAATAAAAAAAGGTTCTTTGCAGACGATACTCAGAGAGCAGTTGATTAATTGTTTACTTTAGAGCTTTCGATTTAGAATATTCTAATGCAGTCAGAGAATGGAATTTGCAATGTTCCATAATTGCTTTGTTATGCATATGAGGATCAACTAAATTTAACCCATGCTCATTTAGAGCTTTTTTATTGTTCAAAAGCAAATAAACCTAATGAACAAATAATAGGATTATGTGTTTTCTTTACAGAAAAATGTTTTTATTATTCATTTGGGGGTGTTTTTAGTCTTTAAGACATAATTCTTATTTTATGAAAGAAAGTACTTGACGTAATAGTACGTAAAAGAGCAAAAATAGGGTTGACAATATATTAAACCTTTTTTGTATTTTAATTCATATCATTAATATTTTTTTTATTTTATAAAATATTTTTTTATTCTAAAAAGAAAATTTTATTTTAAAAAATGGAAAATTTTCTAATATTGAAATAATGGCGTTATTGCACAGAAAATGACATAATTTAAATTCAATGTTTGTTAAATTGGAATTTTAATCTCTTAATTGTATGTTAAACTCTTTTTTTTTTGTATCTTAATTCATACCATTAATATCTTTTTTAATTTTCAAATTAATTTTTTTTTATGCTAAGAACACTTTATTTTGAAATAATGGAATATTTTCTAATATTGGAAAAGATGGCTGTATTGCAGCTTTTTCTTAAAACATTCTTTGTTAACCTCAGTAATGGTTCTTTTAATGTTAATTGATTTTAAAACGTATGTTTTTACAAATAATTCTAAAAACAAAGGAAGAAAGGAAAATCTATAGTTTTTTTTCAAAAATCTATAGTTTAAAAGTGTTATAGTTATAAAGAGCAAAGATATGATTGACAGCACGTTTAAAAACCTTTTTTTTTGTATTTTAATTTATACCATTAGTATTTTTTTAAATTTTTAAATTAATTTTTTTAACCTAATAAAATTTTATTTTAAAAAATGGAAAATTTTCGAATATTGGAAATGATGGCGGTATTGCACAGAAAATGATATAAATTAAATTCAGCGTTTGTTAAATTTACAATGTTAAAAGAAGAAAATTTTAAATTTTAAAAGAAAAGAGGTATTGCAGCTTTTTTTGATACCATTCTCTGTTAAACTCGCTGTTGATTCTGCTAATGTTAAATGATTTTAAGCACTACTAGTGGCTCAGTGGTAACGTGCGCCGCTGCTGAGCATTAGGGCTACGACTACTACTACACCATACCACATCCCTGTTCCTAGAGCTGAGTTGCCCCTATACAGTTTGGGAATGATGTGGGTGAGAATTCTGACTGGGCTCTGAACAACGCTGTACGATCCTATTAGACCGGGACCTACGGTTTAAAGTGGATTCCGAACCACTACAAACGTTCATGGCAATGCCAGGATTCGAGCCCGAAGCCTTGGTACCAAACGCCAAAGAGCTAGCCACTCAGCCATCAGGCCCCTGAGCATTAGGGCTGAGGTTCAATCCGCAGGCGGCTTTGTTGTAAGTACTGTTTCAAAAACGAATAGACTTGAGGCGTTTGGAATGTTCAGCCACTTATCTCGTGAGTCGGACTACCTGGTGGAATTTTTTTCTCCCATACGATATGCAAATGCGGCGTAGTTCCTCATAAAAATCCTCCCGGAAAGCACTATCCACCTTCTTCAGCGACTCGGAGTCAAGTGAGACTTTTACCTACGGGTGCTCTGTCACAACAGAAGCTGCCCCTTTCCTTCCATAAGAACACACGGGTTCATGGATTTGGTCTAAATGTTTCTAATTACCAAGTGGGATAAGAAAAAAAAAATGATTTTAAAACATATGTTCTCACAAAAGATTTCCCTATCAAACATTAAAAAAATTTTTTAAAATTAAAAAGAAGTAAAATAAAGGAAAAACTTCGTTTTTTCAAAAATCTATAGTTACGTACTTTTATTAATATAGATAGTTAAGAAGGTAAAAAAAATTAATTCACAAGTTGCCAGAATTTTCTAGTGTTTTATTGGAAAAGAAAAGATATGTAATTATCCTTTCAAATATTTTGTCTATGTTTTATATTAAGTCTAGTTTTCATTTTTGTTATTCGTATTTCTTTATGAAACGCCTACACTTCCAAAATAACAAAAGTGTTTTATATTTCTCTGTAGTTATGTATAAAAAATTAAAAAGAAAGGTGATTTTGTTTGCGGATATTTGTGATGTGACCGTGGGCAGTATTGCAGAATTATCTTGTACTTCTCTTGATGTTTTAGCAAACAAATCCATAGCTTTGCAAACTTTCTTATCATTACTTTAGATAAGTTTGCGTTCCACCTGCTATTTCCGGACTGTTAGTTGAAGAATGTCAAATCGAAAAGATGAACTTCAATGACTCACAAAAAGTTTTGCACATGTGTCATTTTCGTTATAATCCCAATAAAAAAACGTAAAAAATAAAAAATAATCAATTTAATAAAATGGGATTTATTATATTTACATTTTTCTTAAATTGTGAAAAAATTTAAAACGCAATATTTTTTTTAAGCTATACATATACAGTTTTGTCTTGTATTAAATGTCTCTGATTGACATTAATTTTCGATCATAATTACAAAAAAATTCTTTTTTTTAAAAATATTTTTATTAAACATGTCTATTTAAAATATTTAATTGATTTTTTCTATTTATGAAATAAAATATTATTTTCTTTCGCCATATAATCGCATTAAAATAAATATATATTTACTTATATAGAATGATTTCAATATTTTAATTTAATTAAAAAGTTTTTATTACTAATGTAACTTATTAAAAAATAATTAGAACCATATGTTATAAACTTTAAGAATTATGAATTGCTTTACTTTACATTTCAGAAAGGATTTGAATATGGAATACCACAGAAATGTGGTATTTAAATTATTTTGAATTCAATATTGAATATTACCTTATTAAAAGAATAAAAATATAAAAGAATATAAATATTAACAGAATTATTTAACCGAATAATTAACCGAGTCCAATTGTGAATCTAAACCATCCAGAGATTCACTAAAACATACACAAAGAATTTCTTCAAAATCAGTCCAGCCGTTTAGGAGGAGTTCAGTGACAAACACACGTACATAAGAATTATATATATAAAGCTATTTTTTTAAGTAATAGAGAGTTTTTGCATACCGTATTTTGGACGTCCGTTAGCTTTTTCTCCCTAGCGCGCATGCTCATAGGAAATTGCGCATGCGTATCTGTAATAATGTTTCCTATGTGCATACGCGCTAGAGAGAAAAAGCTAACGGACGTCCAAAATGCGTTATGCAAAAACTCTCTAATAGTTGATATTCTATTTGCTTTTTTCACGTTATTCACAAACCGTTTGTCCTTTTTTTAATATGATAGCCAAAAGATTTTTTTGCCAATTTTTTCTCATATTGACCATATTACTATTCTACAGTAATATGGTCAATTCATCACTTATCAGTTCATTTTAGTCATAGAAAAAAAAATGACACATTTTCCTTACTTATGAAAAAATATTGTCTAAAATAATTCAATCTCCTTTTTTTTCAAAATAAAATCTGTTTTGGATGACTTCGTAATTTAAAATCATTTTATTATAAACGTTTGACGCAAAGTTTTTTTATATATAATAACAACGAATTATACGTAAACTTATCAAATTAAAACTTATTTAAAATAAATAATCAAATTAATAAAAAGAAAATATCATAATATTTTTAAATCATGCACAATAGATTACTTAATATTTATTTTTTATATAGTATTTTTTAAGTAATTCTGGATATTCTATTTGCTTTTCTCAAATTATTCGCAAATCTTTTGTACTTATTTTAACACCAAAGGATATTTTGCCTATATTTTTATATCTATTCTACAGTAATATGGCCAATTCATCACTTATCAGTTCATTTTATTTTAGTCATAGAAAAAAAAATGACATATTTTTCTTACCTATGAAAAAATATGGTCTAAAATAGGTTTCTCTCTTTTTTTCAAAGCAAAATCTGTTTTGGATGACTTGGTAATTTAAAATCAATTTATTATAAACGTCTGACACAATATTTTCAAAAAAATTTTCTTACTTTAACATAAAAAAAAAATTGAATTTGGATGTCATTAAAAATCTGTTGAATGTGGATGGGTGAAAAAATCAATGATATTTTCTTATGCTTTGAAAAGACTGTCCGGTTAGCATTATCAATTTTTTTTATCTTCATTTAAAGTCGTAAATCATTTTAAAATGCCTGGAAGATAAAATTAATAGAAAAGTCTTGTCTTGTTGTTGCTTTGAAGGACATACTTTTTTTGAATAACTATGATCAATGATAAAATTCCTGAAATAATTGTTCGAAAAACAATATTGTTTAAGGAAGTTTTTTGAAAACTGAAAAATATTGTTTTGTAATGACGAATTTGTTGTGGACATCCATTTAATATTGTATTCTTCTTGTTTATTAAATCCTTGATGAATTCATCAAAACTCTAAGTAAGAGAAAAAAAATTAATTAAATTTAATTAAAATTTGTTTTATTAAATTAAATATATTAAATTTATTTTATTAACTCTATTATATTAAATTTATTTCATTAAGTTTATTATTAAATTTATTTCTTAAATTTAAATTTTCTTAAATTCATTTTTTATTAAATTTTTTTGAAAACTGAAAAATATTATTTCGTGATGACGAATTTACTGTATTCTTTTATATTGTGTACTCCTTATTTATTAAATCCTAAATGAATTCATCTAAATTAATTTTATTAATTATATTAAATTTTATTTATTAAATTTATTCATGAAATTTTTTTGGAAACTGAAAAATATTATCTTGTGATGACGAATTTATTGTATTCTTTTATATTGTGTTCTTTTTATTTATTCAATCGTATATGAATTCATCAAAACTCAAAGTAAGAGAAAAAAAATATATTATTAAATTTAATTAAAATTTATTGTTGAATTTATTATATTAAATTTATTATGAGTGCCAACGGCCGTACCATGCTGAATATACCGGTTCTCGTTCGATCACCGAAGTTAAGCATCATTGGGCGCGGTCAGTACTTGGGTGGGTGACCACCTGGGAACACTGCGTGCCGTTGGCAAATTTGGGACCTGAATGGCCGAGTGTCTAGCGCTCTGGCGCTCGGTGCCACAGGTTTCGGGTTCGAATCCCGGCGGTGCCATGGATGTTTGTAGTGGTTCGGAACCCACTTTAAGCCGTAGGTCCTGGTCTTCTAAGACTGTAAGAGCGTCACGGAGCAAAAGTCAGGCTTCTACCTACGGGTGCTCCATCACAACAGAAGCTGCTTCCTTTCCCTTCAATCATGAGTTTATATGGGCTCGTGGGCTTGGCCAGCCAAGTGGGATAAGAAACAACAACAACAACAAATTTATTATTAAATTTCTTTATTAAATTTGTTTTAGAAAATTGAAAAATATTATTTAGTGATGACGAATTTATTGTGGGCATCTCTTTTATATTGAGTTATTTTTATTAATTAAATTTTAAATAAATTCATCAAAACTCAAAGTAAGTGAAAAAAAAGGAATTTAAAGTTGATGTTTTATTTTATACACAAAATTCAATAATATTTTTTTTCTGATGCTTCACAAATACATTTATCGACTGAATTCTCAACTTTGTCGTAATTTCAACGTTATACAGGGATATTATGTTAGGAGAATAAACAATATCTGAAAGTGTGGAAAACAGAAAATTTCCTTCTTTCCTGTACGAAAACCTAATTTAATTTTGTTCTTCACTTGAAGAAAGATAGAAACACACTATCTCTTAGGAGAAGGTTTAAGCAAACCGATAATGAGAGAGGGAGAAAGAGAAAAGGCAGAATGCAGAGTCGAGTGATACGGAGGGTCCAAAGATCCTCAAGCAAACATGTTTATAAGATGATTTTGTAAATATTTGTTATATAATTGTTTTGTGTGTGTCATGCAGTGCAGTAAAGTTTAATAAATAAGGCATCTAAATATCGAGTTTTATTTGAGAAATAATTTAGTTTGTATACATGAACAAAACTGAATCTCCTAACTTTTACTGTTTTTTTTCTCGCAATATTTTTTTAATAATATTTAACTTAACTATTGTAATGAATTTCTAAGAAATTTGTACGTAGTGCGACTACAATTATACGTAAAATTTTACATACGCTTCGAAAAAATGCGCAAAATTTGAGAATCACTATTCTAGTGTAATTTCACATGGAATTAATTATGGATGTTGCAGTTACTGTTCTTCCTTTTATTCTACTAGAAAGGCAATAAAACATCTGTTTAACATCTTCACAGACGTCAGAGTGACAGCTGTTAATTTTTCTTTATCTCTCTGAGATGGTTCATGTGGTTTTATCGTTGTTGTTCTTGTTTTCTGCCATTTATTTTGATATTACACAGGTTGGGAATGTTAATTTAACGTAAGTAATTGTTCATACTGTCCAAATACTAGTGGTGTAAAACCAATGTTGTTTAATGTAAAACAACATTTTTATTAAACTGTTTTATTGTAAAACTATATGGTGTTCTTAATTATTACAAAAACATATTATAAATTTTTTCTGCATAATTATTTTTTTTTGTCTGTATGAAAATTTTATAATTATAAGAAATCAAAGTTCAGTTTTGCGCTATAGCGTTTCGGCCTATACTAGACCTATAACGACTTCAAGAAGAGGACCCCTTTCATGTTCATGGGAACACTTTAATTTTTCTCTACAAGCATTATATATACAGAACTCTGGAGAAATAAGTATAAATTAATATAATAGAATATATAAATTTGATTCACAAGGGCAGTTCACTTCAAGAATGGAGATTTTCGAGTCAAAGTCGAATATATTTCACCAGATCTGCGGCAGATCTTAATTATCACACGGCGTGATACACGAAACTACAAAGGACTCACTTTGTTTTTCTTTTCCCTAATGCAGCCGGGCAAACACTTAGACAGCTGTCTTTGACAGGCAAGCGCTGCACCGATGTTACTCACCGTAGCTTATCTTCAAGCTATACGCACCTCCTGGGTAGTGCTAAGTGAATAACGTCGGTGCAGCGCTTGCCTTAAGGCATCAAAGATAGCTGTCTAAGTGTTGGCCCGGCTGCATTAGAACAAAATATATATATATATATATATATATATATATATATACGTAGAACACTGTAAAAAATAAGTCTTATATTTATTGCTTTTACACTTTTATATTTTTTTTCTAATACAGCTAGCAAACACTTAGATAGTTGTCTTTGATGCCTTAAGGCAAGTGCTTTATCGACGTTACTCACTTAGCACTACCCAGGAGGTGCGTGTAGCTTGAAGATGAGCTACGGACGCGACGTAACACTACCCCTGCGACTCTCTACGATCATGTTAGTCCGGAACCTTCGGTTTAAAGTCGATTCCGAAGCACTGCAAACATCCATGGCACAACAGGGACTCGAACTGCGGTCTTAAAATCTGTGGTGTTTAAAATTTTTATTAACAGTAGCCTATAGGCTAATTATAGTTATTTTAAATTTAAAAGTGCCCATAATCGAACAATTTTTTAAAAAAGATTGCCATGGAAGAAATACTAAAAAGTTTAAGATTCTGATTATACAACAATCAGAAAAAATATTCCTTATATCATTGAAACTCTTTCGTTGTTATCAGTATTAAAAGTGCTAAACATAATCATAAAGAAATTCAGCACATATATCTGAAAGGTTGAATAAAATGATTAAAAAATTTCCAATTATTTCCATTATTTTGATTATTCCATTATTTCAAATTATTGTAGTTTTCAATAATTTCAATTAAACTGTAATATGTGCTTTTCTACAATATAAAATAATAATATCAAATAATATTACTTAATCAGAATTACTTTCGAATATCTTTGATATCTTTCGAAGTTTTTGATATTTTGAAATAACTACTAAATTATCAGCATAACTTTGCAAGAAGCTGTTAATCCGTAACTATATTATAACTATTATAACCTCGTAGAGAAATAATTAGTGTGACATTTTTAGCAAGACAGTGAAGTTAGTTGAGATGCTATAATTTGGCGACCAATAATTTCTAGTTAATAGTTTGCTAACTATTATTATTATTATTAGAGATTGCAATATTATCCAGACATGACTGGTTATGGAAATAATTGAGTTTTGGCTTAATGCCAAAAAATGCTACGTATTTCATTACCTGTCACTTAATTAGATTCCCATGTACTATTACAATATTTCTTTGCTGGCGTTTGGCTAGAAGTCTTGGTATTTTCTTGTTTTTTTTAAATGTAACACATATATTAAAACTTATACAATGAGCAGTTTCTTTTCACTCTATAAATACATAACTGTAATGTAGCATCCCTATTATTTATCTAGGTAATACTAGATATCTAGTCTCCGATATATATATATCATCATTATCAACATTGGCGCAACAGCCCCATGGTGGGCCGAGGCTATCAGCCTACGGGCAGATTACACTACTTAAAAAAAGTAGAAGGACATTTGATTTCGTAACAATAACCGAAAAATATTTTATTTTTACTAAAATGTTTTATCAGAAACATTTTACAAATATTTTAAAAATACAATTTTAACATCAGAATTATGATATTCAAACATAAAATATTAATGGCAACAAAAATAGTTTCTCTTTTTTGAAACTTTGTAAAAAAAGTAGAAGGACAGCATTATAACGAATGAGAAAACAGTGATTTTAATACGGAATGTTCTTCCCATTGCCCTTTGTGACTTCAAATATTCTGTTTGGAAGTGAATTGTATAGAGATTGAAGTTCAGTTTGACAAAAATTGTTTCACGAGTCATTCAATGCTTCTCGAAGCTGAGTTAGCGAATCAAATTGCCTTCCATCAGCCTAAACTCGACGAACTAGCACTGCCCAGATGTTTTCCACTATATTAAGGTCAGGACTTTTGGCTGGCCATGGTAAAACATCCACATTATTTGTTAGGAACCAATTTTTGACTCTAGTCGCGGTGTGAATGGAAGCTCCATCTTGCTGAAACTTCCACTCTTCACCCCCCAAGTCAGAGCCATAAGGAAGAAGCTCGGAATTCAGCACTTGAATGTAGTCTGTATGTTTTTGCCTACCATTTAAGAAAAACAGACTTGTCCTTCCTCCGTATCCAACAGCCAACCAAACCATTAAACTCCCTCCTCCCATTTGTCGTGTTGAATAGTATTCGTCTTCATTCCCCAGACAATGCCAGTAGTGCTGATATCCGACTGGACCGTCTAAGTTAAATTTCTTTTCATCGGAAAATATCACAAAAGTCCATTCTGTAGTCCAGGACATGTGCTCCTTATCCCACGCTAAACGGTTATCAATGTGAGCTTGTGTCCACTTAAGATGATGTCTCCGTTTTTTGAAAATGAATTTTTTAGATCTTTTAATATAGTTGTAAACTGTTTGTTCCGTCACATGATTAAGTCCTGCTTGATTTCTTGCCTTTGAAACACTTCCTTTGTTCTTCTTAAGCACACGAACAAGTTTTCTTTCATCACGTGGTGTTAACTTTTTCGATCTACCAGTCTTCTTTTTCTTTCCATGTTTATAAGGATTTCTGATAAAGTTTGAAACTGTATTGGGGCTCACCTGTAACAATCGAGCAATCTCTCTGACACCTTTACCATCATTTTGATATGCGGAAATTTGGCCTTTTTGAAAATCGTTCAAAGGTATTCCTTTAGGCATTTCTGAGAACGGAGAAACAGCGTAACTTTTAAACAAATTAGATTTTTTTGACAGAAAAGGATAAAACAAACTACAAAATCACTATTTAACTAAAGAACAAGTCACTAAATTAAATATATTAGCAAGTGTCCTTCTACTTTTTTTACGCATCGGAAATTATATATACTAATTTTATTATTAATATTAGTGGTAAATGTTTAATTTCTACCTAAAATGAAAACAAGGGTCATTAAACGAAATCTGCATAAATGTTTGGTAGTTAGGAGAAAATAAGAGATATTAATTAGAAAAAAAACACTGTCCTACTATTTTTTTTAAGCAGTGTACGAGATTAGAAATGTTTATCTTTTTACGGGGTAGGGTTGCCTGCCGTACGCCCAACGCTCTACAGCCATATTATATTACCTACGGTTTAAGGTGGATTCCGAATTACTACAGACATCCATGGCGAAGTAGGGACTTGAATCGCAACCTGCGGCACTGAGAGTCTGAGAATTACATCTAATATATAAAATTCCCGTGTCACAGTGTTTGTTGCCAAACTCCTCCGAAACGGCTTGACCGATTCTTATGAAAATTTTTGTGCATATTTGGTAGGTCTGCGAATCGGTCGTAAACTATTTTTTAAACCCCTAAGTGAAAAGGGTGGCCCACTCCTAAATATTTTTAAAAAATTTTTTGGCAAAACAATGTAGTGTTAACAATATAATCCGTAACAATGTAGTGTTTTTTTAATAATTTTTTTAGTCATGACATTACAGCACGTGTGTTTAAACAAAAATTAAAGTCTTTAATTGGATTCATTACAAAATTACATATATTTGGCCCCACACGTTGCTGGAGGTAATCGGTTGAGTGGCAAAAGCGAGGATTACCCCATGCTTACATTTTGATTTGGTTCATCGACAAAATACGTCCTGAAGACATCGATAGTTTAATTTCTGCAGAAATTTCAAATCCACCTACTGATCAATTATTGTTTGATATTGTCGCTACAAACATGCTTCATGGCCCATACGGCCATCTGAATCATTCATCGCCTTGCATGGTAGATGGAAAATGTACAAAGTGTTTTCCTAAAGATTTCACCAACGATACGGTCACACATGTCGAGGGGTATACAATATATCGTCGAAGAAGTACCTATAATGGCGGGTAATCATTTACTAACACAATCAGTAACGTGGACATTGAGTTTGACAATTGTTGGGTTGTACCATATTTACCTCTGCTGAGCAAAACGTTCAATGCTCATATTAATGTTGAGTTCTGCAGTTCGGTAAAGAGCATCAAATATATTTGCAAGTATGTGAATAAAGGAAGTGATATGGCTGTATTTAGAATTGAAAATACCAATGTGAATGCTTCTGCATTGAATAACAAGATGAAATAACGAACTACCAAATTGGCCGGTACATCAGCTCCAATGAAGCCGTCTGGCGTATCTTCGGTTTCCCAATTCATGAACGGAATCCAGCAGTTATCCATTTAGCTGTCCATCTACAAAACGGCCAGCGCGTATTTTTTACTAATGAGACAACGCTTGATTGTGTTATAAATCCACCAAAAACTACACTCACCGAATTTTTTGAATTGTGTAATCGTGCGGATGCTTTTGGTGCCTTCGCACAAACACTACTCTATTCAGAAGTACCACGCTATTTTACGTGGACTCAATCAAAAAGATGGATGCCCCGCAATCAAGGCACACCAGTTGAGGCATGCCCCGGTTTATTCAAATCAAACAATTTTGGCCGTGCATATACAGTCAATCCAAGGCAGACTGAGTGCTTTTATCTGTGACTATTGTAGGTTAATGAAACCGGCCCATTGTCATTTCAAGATATACTTAAAATAAATGGACAACAGTATCCAACGTATAAAGGTGCATGCCTTGCACTAGGCTTGCTAGAAGACGACAATCATTGGGACAGTATGCTTACTAAAGCAGATCAACGCTTGCTTAAAATCATCGCCACTGTGGCGTAATGTTGAAAAATTACAACTAAAAGTAAACATGCGCTTTCAAATGCTTCAAGATCCATCCGCCGAAACATTCTCAAAACAACTGTTAGATATTGGCGATGGAAAAGTTGCTGTACATGAAAATACTGGATGCATAAAATTGAAGACAGATTTTTGCACAATCATCGATTCGCAAAATAATCTCATCGACCACATATTTCTCGATGTATGCACACAATTAAAAAATCTTGATTGGTTGGCAGAAAGAACAATTTTGGCAGCAAAAAATGTGGACGTCAATGGTGTAAATTGGTAGGATTACCCCATGCTCACATTTTGATTTGGTTCATCGATGAAATACGTTCTGAAGACATTGATAGTTTAATTTCTGCAGAAATTCGAAATCCGTCTACTGATCAATTATTGTTTGATATTGTCACTACAAACATGATTCATGGCCCATGCGGCCATTTGAATCGTTCATCGCCTTGCATGATAGATGGAAAATGTACAAAGTATTCCACACAATTATAGTAAGTTAGTTTTTTTTTTTTTTATTTAACTAAAAAAATATTTTATAGAAATAATGTATGTGGCAAAACAACGTTTGTCGGGTCAGCTAGTATATATATATATAATAGTGTGCGGGTTCGGCAACCAGATTGTAAGTGAGTATGGTTGGATTAAGATACAAGTTGGAGAACTCACATCTTTATTGACACACGTACACTACAAACTACATACATCGATGGCACCACTGGGACTCGAACCCAAAACCTGTGGCACCGAGCGCCAGAGCGTTATATATATATTGCAGTGTGCAGGTTGGGCAACTGGATTGTAACTGGGTATGGTTGGGTTGAGATACTTGAGGCACAGGTTGTAGAACTCACAGCTTTATTTACAAACACACAAACACCACACACGTACAATATTTAACACATTTAAAGACATATAATTATAGATTCGTGGAAGGATTCCACTTCTATGCCGAAAACCCGATAGCAAATACGCGCAAGGTTCGCTAAAGATACTTCTTCTCTGGGTGAGAATATGTAGGCTAAATGATCTTTTCTCCTGAACTCCGCAGGAATCTCTCTCGTCAGTTCGTAGGAGGATGCATAGTTGCAATATTTAATCTCTGAATTTATTATTTTATTCCACAAGATCATAGCCAATAAATTAAAAAAAAAATTATTAATTAAATATAAAAACCTTATATTTTTTAATGTCATCCTATTTACATGCTATCAGATGGCTCTTAGCTTAAAAACTGATTGGTGCCATTAATAATATAAGGTGAAAAATTATATAATAAACATATATACTATAAGGTAAAAAATTTACAATATTACTTAATATAAGGTAAAATTTTACACAATTAGTTTTAAATTTATTTTCCAAATTATTATTATTACATTCTTAAAAGGGGTCTGATGGCCGAGGGACTAGCACTCTGGCGCTCTTTGCCATATTGTTTCGGGTTCGAGTCCCAATGGTGCCATGGGTGTTTCAAATGGTTCTTAATCTACTGTAAACCGTAGGTCCCGGTCTAATATGACTGTAGGGCATAGGGCGGACAATCCTACCTCGTAAAAAGAAAACATCTCCTATCTCGTAATCTGCCAGTACGCAGATGACCTTGGCCCACCCTGAGGCTGTTGCGCCAATGAAGAAGAAGAATATTTTTAAAAATAAATGCTAACAGATTAAAGGTGAAAAAAATTATTGGGAATATTTGGAGAAAAACGATAGTTTTATTTACCCAATTTACGTTATTTAAGGTGAGCTATTTAAAATATCAAACCTACAATGTTATTTTTTTCGTAGTAAATTTGCCAAAACTAAAAATATTTTAATTTCGTAACCTGAAAATGCAGGATAAAATATGTTATTCCACTATAATGCAGTCATATCTGTCACTCCATTTCAGTAAATGTTATCATATCTGCTAGTCCACTGTAAATCTACTGAAACAATGACTGTGCATCTTTTTTCAAAAGTCAGGATTGAAATAAATTGTTTTGAGATATTATCACACATATGTGTTCCACTTACTATCTGATATTTTTTTAAATGACTAATTTATCGACACTGATGTCATATTATCACACTTGCATCAGACTGCAATTTATTTTCTAGATTTCTGTAAACTATTTTCCTCTTATCTTATGACGTTTTACATTTTTGACATTACTTATTTTGAGAAAGAAAGCGAAATTCATCGTATATATTTGGAGCTCTGATTATAGATGTCTTCAAGCTAAAATATCCAGGAACCACAACATTTAACTATTGGGCCAAATCGCAAAATAGGAGCTGTTAGGATTTGGCGACTTTTTTGGGACGCCAACTGGGTGATTAGTCGCCAGATATGGCAACTCAGTTTTCTTGTACTGTATACAATTCACTTCAATTATAATCGCAACCAGTTGTTTGGCACACTTTAGCGAAAAGATTTTTTGACGCCAATTCCCGATTTTACCAACTATTGTTCATTATGTCGGTTAAATTACTAGTAAACCTAGGGTTTTTTGCTTCTTTGAGAACGCTTACTGAATCAGCATCTCCTGTATGCTAACAAGTGGCATATCTAGATAAAGTGACATTTGTTAAGTTCATTAGCAATTACTTGGTAATGTAAAAGTGAACACACAGGCTAATGTGTGCAAATTGATTTATTACTCGTTAAATAAGGTTTTTTTCTTAAATGCTACGCAATGTTAACTTCAAAACGTGGATATCATTTGGTTGGGGTTGGTTTATCGCTCTACTGTCATTTTGTGTACACTTTAGTCTAATTAGACGGACCTACAGTTTAACGTGGATTCCGAACCACTCACAAACATCCCTGCCTCCACAAGGATTCCAACCTGTAGCCTATGGTACTAAAGAACAGAGCGCTACCTATTTCAAAAAGTGGAAATCATGTCTCTCTTTTTTTTTGAGGTTTTAATCTATAAAACTATTTATATGAAACGTCTCGGCCTATACTAGACCTATAACGGCTTCAAGAAGAGGACCACTTTCATGTTCATGGGAACACTTTAATTTTTATTTACAAACATTATACATATATACATAACTCTCGTTCATTACAATTTATTATTTACAAAAAATTAAAAATAAAGAATTAAATTGGATTCACAAATGCAGTTCATTCCAAGGACGAAGACTTTCAGAGTTCTCGAGTCTACGTCGAATCTCAAAACACGCGGTCTCCCGCAGACCTTAATTATCACACGGCGTGATACATGAAACCACAAGGGGCTCACTTTGTAAACAGACGAAATCTCCGACCTGTTCAGTCACATTCAGAAAAAGTGAAAAGCAACGTTTCTTATCGACTCATCGCAGGACTCTCCTTTCTCTTCTCCAAAAACCTCCTTTAAGAAAATCCGTCAATGGGGAGGGGGTTACCTTCCCTCATTTCTCATTGGAGTAGACACTTTCTCAACCCATGGTCTATCACCCATCATGAAGCAACAGCTCATGGTGTTTTCCATATTCCATCTGTAATTGTTTCGACCTGTGAAGGTCACACAAGCGATCGCTAATTTCATGAGGTCTCATTATCCATGATACTGATTATCTGCTATCAGATTTGAGTGACAGGTTGCTCCCATTAGTAAAAAACACTAATTGCAAGTAATGCAACTACTCACAACATTGATTATCTGACAAATTTGAGTGATAGATTGTTATTATGTACTGGTCAAAGAATATACAATCATCTCTCCACAATTGTATTGTTACAATAAACGCCACAACTTTTACCATGGAAAAAAAAGTAAAGTTGAATATGTTATGAATTAAAACATTCTGAGTAGAGTTGAATATGCTATGACTCTGACATTTATTATTCAATAATCAGGATGAATATTTGTTTTCATAAACGATAAATACCTTGAAAATAATTATAAGTTTGATATTATAAAAGATCTTAGACAATCATAAGTTAGTTTAGTTTAGTTGTTGATAATCATATTCAATTAACCATTAATCGATTGATAATTTAAGCCAGTTAGAATATTTTAAACAAATGCTTATATATTTAATATTTTATTTTTAATTATATTTCAATTTTTTTGTTTCGGATTTTTATACTTGCCTATCATGAATTTATTTTTAATAATTATAAAAATATCGAAAAAATTATATAAATTACATGGAAATTTAAACTTTAATCTTCATATGTTAACAATTTATTTCATAGCTTGAATCATAGAATAAAAGGTAAGTTCCAGTAAAAAAATTTAGATTATAAACAGCAAAATTCCTCTTATAATATTTTCCAAAATAATGAATTGTTTCTCTGTGTTATTTATTATTTCATTTTACCATGAAGCATTTCTTGGAAGAAGTATTTTGTGTTTCCTTCATATATTTTGGATTTCCAGCTAAATAATCTGAAGTCCAAACATCGTTGCCATGGAAACAGAAATCGTCTGCTTTTTTTTTTCTATATCAACTTGTAGGATTAAAAATAGCTGAAGAACGTTTTCTGCGGTTTTCGATGCCAATTTTGGTTAAATAAATAGACTTCCAGACATTCATATTTTATTTTTGGCTTCCTAAAATATCTTATTGTTTAAATAAACAGTTCAGTTAGAAAATAGAAATAGATTTAATTGTTTGAAATATTTGAAATTATTTTAACAAAAATTATTAAATTATTTCAATTAAAATAGTTATAAAATGTTTTTACTACACATATAAATTACTAAAGGTTTCCATTTAATAAAATACTATTTGAGATAGATTTTTTTTTTTGAGTTAGCAATTTTTATTTCTAAATCGAATAAGCAAAACTAAACCGAAAACTTTGAGTGTTTATGCAAGGAATAGACATCATAAATCTGTAAACTTGAAATAATGACCTTCTGAATAACTCAGATGCATCTGTGAAACATAACGTTAAACATTTACTCCAAATTACCTATTTTAAAACAGTGTGGATTAGTGAAAGTGATTCCTGGTAGTTTCATCCTAGATAATGCTGAATGTGCTACAAATAAACTTACTTCAAAATACCCGGTATTCGGTAACAACAACTTGCAAGATTACATGAATTTTATATTTCTATCTTATATTTAATTTGTATTTTCTATCAAAAACGATTTGATAATTAGTAATACGAACAAATAAAATATTAATTAATAAAATAATAAAACATTTATTTGTAAATTTATTTATTTTTGATTATAAATAAATATATATATATATACATAATCGAATAAATAATTAACTTATGAATAGTTAAAAATAAATATAAAAGTTACTAATTTTTAAATGAGAGCCTGATTGGTGAGTGACTAGAGCTCTGGCGCTCGATGCCACAGATTTTGGGTTCGAATCCCGGCTGTGCCATGGATGCTTTTAGTGATACTAGAATACACTTTAAACCGTACATCCTGGTCTAACATGACTGTAGAGCGTAAGGTTGGCAACCCTATCCCGTAAAGAGAAAAACATCTCCTGTCTCGAAATCTACCAGTAGGCAGACGGCCTTGGCTCGCCATCGGGCTGTTGTGGCAATGCTGCTGCTGATGATGAAATTTTAAATGAGGTTCTATAAAAACAGGTATGAAATTCACCTTTAATTCTGCTTTCAAAAATGATGTTCCTCTATCTCTTTTAAAAAAATATAATTCAAAACATATGTTACTCATCATCATCATTGGTGGAACAGGTCCATGGTGAGCCAATGCCATCTGCCTACTGGCAGATTTCGAGACAGGAGACGTTTTCTCTTTACGGGATAGGGGTGTCAACCCTACGCTCTATAGTCCTGTTAGATCAGGACCTATGGTTTAAAGAGAATACCGAACTACTACATATCTCCATGGCACAGCCGGGACTCGAACAAGAAACCTGTGGCACCGAGCGCCAGAGAGCTAGTTTCTCTGCCATTAGGCCTTAAATATATATTATTGCAAGACAAAAATCAACAAGGTTTAATCATTTTATTAAATGGCGAATGTTTTCATGATAATTTCAGATTTTTCTTTTTTTTTATATCATCTATTCTTTTAATCTTCAAATTTAATCAATTAATTCACTTCAGGGAGGTTAGATCTCTGTTCTATTATTGTTTGCTGATAAATTTCAATTTTTTATTCAAATATTTTCAGTAAACCTTGATCAAACTATTTTCGAATTGCATAAATAGGTCAAATATAACAGATGTAGTAATTTTTATTTTTAGTTAATCAATTAATTTTTTTTAGATAAAGGAAAAATATTATAAATCACAATAACGGATTTTAAACTGCTATTTTTTTTTTTTTTTTTTTGTGCAATCATATATGATAGTTATTTATCGGATCGCAAAAATGGAAATTTTTTTATCTTTGTAATATAAATTATTTTATTTTGAACAGATAAAATATGTATGACATTTAACGATTAAAAACGTCCGTTTCTTATATATTTTATAATTATTGCTGTGTTGTAGACAAGACTAAAGATTATAGATGTATTATGAATGTTATATAATATATTCTAAATAGAAAAATATTTTAAAGTAATTTGGAAGTGTAGCATTATTTCTAAGCAATTTTCTGACGAAACAATGTATATATATATAAATATTTACAAAAATAAAAGGAAATCCGATGCAATGAAACGAATTGTACAGCAAAGATGTTATATAATAAAACAAAATTTTTAAATTTTTGTAACAAAATTCATGATAAATAACATTGGTGTAATACGTGCAATCTACTTAGCATTGTATCTTTTTTATAACTTCTAGCCCCTCCTATATAAACTTCTATATAATCTAGCATTTTCTTAACATTAAATTTTATATAATCTAGTATCTTAACACTAAATCTTTTATATAATATAGCACATTCTTAGCATTGAATCTTTTATAAAATCTAGCACCATTTTAACACGAAATCTTCTATATGATCTAGCACTTTCTTAACACTAAATTTTGTATAATATGCATAGAATTGGAAAAAAAAACACACACACATAATAAAAATTTTAATTCAAAATTCGATAATTTTTATCATATTAATATTTTATTTATTTATGAGAGTGATAATTTAATGTCTATTCTAAACTTATTTACAAAAAAAAAAAAAATAAATAAATAAATAAATATAAAATAAAAAATAATAATAATAATAATAAATAAATAAATAAATAATAAATGAAAAAATAATGGTAGATTTTTTATTTAATAATTAACAAAAACAGAAGTTTAAATGATATATATTTCAAGGTGTTAGATCTTAAATAATTAAAACACAAACGACATTTGTTTTCCAATCTATGTACGTCAATGGATAAAAAAAAATAGAAACAGTTATATTTTTCAAAATTCTTTTTTTTCACAAACGATAACGCACGGATAAACAAACGATAATAAACTAAATATTAAATGGAAGAATTTAGATTAATTTCTATCACATTTGAAAATTAATTAAACTATTGGGAAGATTTAATTCATAATTTATTTCTGTAAAAATAATTTTATGCAAATTTTAATGAAAGTAATTTCGAAAAAGCATAATGGAATGACTTTTTTTATTTCAAAATGTGTAGTATTTTCCTAAAATTAAAACCTTGGGTTATTCTACACGTGGAGATATTTTTATAATTGTATTTCAAATTTTTAATTTAAATATTTGCATTCCTAAAAAATGACACATATTTAATAGTTGAATGAAAGAAGATTCTAACAAGGAAAACAAAAGTTTTATGTCTTTAATATATAAAATAGCTCACGTATGTATTTTATTTATCAAAATATCGCAAGTAACGGTAATTTTACTTCTTAAATTTAAGTAATGAAAAATAAATATAATGTAGAATTTTGAGAATTTAGCTTAATTTTGCTTAAGATTTCCGATATTGAAGTCATATCTTTTAAAACTTTTTTTATCTACTTTCACTTTTATATTCATTATGATATTCTTTTCTACAAAAATGTGATTGATTATATCATGTTTATATACAGGGTGATTATAATTAAAGTCCCACTTTCAAAATGCTGTAAAAAAAGAGGCCGAATGGCTAGCGTTCTTGTGCTCTCGGTACCATATGTTTCGGGTTCGAATCCCGGCGATGCCCTAGATGTTTGTAGTGGCTCGGAATCCACTTTAAACCGTATGTCCGTCATATGACTGTAGAGCGTTACAGAGCCCAATCAGACTTCTCACCCACATCATTCCAAAACTGTTAAGGGGCAACTCAGCTCTAGGCATAGTGATGTGGTGTGGTGTGGTGAAGTAGTAGATTCCAAACTGGTGATAGAAAACGATAAATCTATAGGCTGGAAATCTTTACATTTTACCGGAAGAGATTCTTTCCAGGTGCCATCTGAAGATGTCATATATCTCTGGAGGCATTCATTCAAATTTATAATGGCAAAGTGGAGGAGGGGGAGAAACCGCAACTCGTGGCCTAGTGTATCAGGAAAACCTAGATTTGAATCTGTTCGTGGCATCTATTACACTCGCTGTCTTTATTAACATGTAGACTTGATGACTATTATGACAATGTGTATAAGAGTCGCGCATCGATGCAATGCAGGATTTTAGGATTATCTCCTATACGACATACAAAGCAGTGGCGTTAAACACATCACAGATCGGTGATGAAGAGGCTTCTTCTCTTCATCATCTGTCTCTAAGTGGCGGGCGGTATAGATAAGTGATACACGAAGATCGTCTATAAATTGAAAAAAACAACAACTTAAATACTTATTCGATAAAGGATGCAGTCAGTGATGCCAAACCTGTGAGAGACACGATAAATCCGTAGGTGGGAAATCTTATAGGTTTACCGGAAGAGATTCTCTCCAGGTGCCCTCTTTGGAGAGATAATCATTCAAATTTATGGTTGCAAAAGGGGGGAGGGGAGGAATCCCAACCCCTGGCCTAGTTTGTCAGGAGTGGTTAAGTTGAATCTGTTGGTGGCATATGTTACAGTCACTGTCTTTAGAAACGAGGAGACTCGATGGCGATTGTTATAATGTGTATAAGAGTGTCACATAGACAATACGATACGTAAACGTGAGGCAGTGGCCAGCGGTATAGATAAGTGATACACAAAGATCATCTATGAAATGAAAAAAAAACCGAAAATGCTTATTCTATAAAGAATGTGGTGACGCCAAACTTCTGATAGACACGATAAATCCGCAGGCTGGAAGTCTTTCCGTTTTACAGGAGCAGATTCTCTTCAATCGCCATCTTTGGAGATATTTATTCAAATGTATGATTTCATAATGGGGGGAGAAAGAATTCCAAATCTCGGCCCAGTGTGCCTAGAGAGCTCAGGTTTGAATCTGTTGGTGGCATTTGTAACAGTCACCGTCTTTAAAATAGAGGTTTGTTTTGGTTTGTCGCTCTACGGTCATTTTGTGCACATTTTGGGCTAATTAAACCGGTTCCTACTGTTTAAAGTGGATTTCAAACTACTCACAAACGTTCATGCCATCACCAAGTTTTGAACCTGAAGCCTGTGGCACCAACAGCCAGAACGCTAGCCTATTGGCTGTCAGGTCGTGCTTAAAACCGAGGAGACTCGAGGGCGATTGTGACAATGTGTATTAGAGTACACATACAATACAACACGTAAACGCGATGCAGTTATGTCCAAACCACATCACAGAAGTTAATTCTGTTTTCCTCACCGAAAAATTCATAATCCACCAATTATTAATTTATGTATGAGGAAAACACGAGCCGCACCAATGTTCAATGAAAAACAAATGTCATAGATAATAAATGTAGATTGTCTATCATCACTATGTCACGGAATGTCAAATTATCACTTAATCATTTCAATGTTACGATACAATATGAAACAACCTTAAAATGATACACACGTAATATTTCTATTCAAACAGCAAGGTTGTATTATATCTCGATCATGCAGTTTTGACTCAGCTTGATAAAAATCATGACATTTTCTCCTTCAAAAATTATGTTATTAACTAATGATATAAAAACAAAGATTTAATCTTTGAAAAATTTATAGTATTTCTTATATAACCTTGAAATGAAAAAGTAATTTCATTGTTTTTTTTTAATTTGACAATTTTAAATACAGAAAATGTTTTTCTACAGTAGAAAGTAGAGATGCATATTATTGTAAGAAGTTAATTTGGAAATCCATACAAAATGTTTAGATATATAAAGAGATATCCAAATCCAAAAATAAATTTAGATACATAGATAGATAGATAGATATCCAAAAATAAATTTGATTTTCAAAGACAAGTTATTACATGCCATTGTACATTTGTTAGCAATCACAGCTCACCACTTAACATTGAATTTTCTATTGGTTATTATTTATTTTCTGGCTGTTGGTATTACAGGCTTAATAACATACTTATATTACTTTTTTTCTATCTAATCAATGGGCTTAAAGCTTAAGAAACTTACCTCACTGACAAAGGAGGAGTTAGAGGTTGCTAAGCAACCAAGGTTCACCGTCAATCTGGCAAATCGTCGTCGTGGTACCACAGGCTTCAGATTCGAATCCTGGAGGTGGTATGGATGTTTGTCAGTGGTTCGGAATCCACGTTAAACAGTTGATCCCAGTCTAATTAGCCTAAAGTGTGCAAAAAATGGCAAAAGAGCGACAAAACAAACTTAGGTTTTGAGGCATGGCCGAGTGACTTACCGCTCTGGCTCTCGGGGCTAAAGACTTCAGTTTCGAGTCCCGGAAGTGGCATGGATGGTTGTATGGGGTTCGAAATCCACTTAAAACCATAAGTTTCGGTCCTAAAGGACTGCAGAGGGTTGGGCGTAGGTATAATAACCCTACTCTGTAAAAAGAAAGTATCTCCTGTCTCGAAATCTGCCAGTCGACTGACGGTCTTGACCCATCATGTGGCTCTTGCTCCACTGATGATGATGATGATATTATTTATTTATTGCTTCATCTTTATTCATTATCATTTTTCACATTTCTATTTAATGATTTTTCCAATTTAATTTGACATGAATTAATGTTCTTGCCTACATTTATGAAATATAATATGTAGAATTAATTTTTTGCACGCGTAAATGAAATAAATTTATAAAGATAATTTCCTATTTTTATTTTCTATCTTTTAGTATCCTATCTATAAAGATAAGAAACTATTTTTTTTTTTTTTTTTTTTGTATTGAAATCATATGATACCATTGAACTTTTACAAAATTTCTACAATTTAATTTTTAAAAATTATTATTGTTTCTCTAAGAAAAAAAAATACTTATTTAGGGAATTTGTTAATTTATTTAAGATTAGTTTAATTAATTTTTTAATTTATTATTTGTTAATTTATTTATAATTTTTTAATTTATTAATTTGTTATTTATTTTTAATCAAATTCTACTATACCTAATTGCTTTTAATAAATAAGAAAATATTGAATAAAAGCTATTTTCAAATATTTAAGTGGTTCAAATATTTTTGGTTCATATTTTATTAGAATTCACGGAATACTTTAATACATTTTTAAATTATACAAAATACACAAAAAAAAGTAAATTTTATTATTAAATTGTTACAATTTTCATCAACGTTTATTCTGTTTTAGAATGCAAAAGTTCTTTCATTTTTACTTATCATTTTTTATTGTTTAATGTAATTTAAATTATTAATTTCACAATTTTTTTCAATTTTTTACAAGCATTACAATTACAATTGTACCTCTATCATTTATCATCAGTCAAATATATTGTAATATCCAAATAATGTATTTGATCAAATACCTTATTTAGAGAATCTGTATAACTGTTTACTTTGATATTATTAACTTACTGCAGAGAAGCTAACTTACAGTAATGTATTAGAAAAGCAAATTCTTCGAATAATACTTGGAAATTTATTTCTAAATTATTCTCAAGTGTTTAACATACCGCAACCTGAATTTTGATATTAATATTACCTGTAATTATTTTAGATTACATGTTTAGTGAATGCATTTACAATTTTGGTACTTATTTTAATTTCTGTTTTGTTGAAAATTGATTGAATAAAGTATTTCTAAGCCATAACGATTTAATTTATAAAACAAAAACAAAAAATCTATGTATGTAGATGCATGTTAAACATTTCGAAATGAATTTTTAATTTAGTATAAATCTCACTTTATCAACAATACAAGATACTTATCAAATTAAAAAAAAAATTGACTTAGAACCATTACTTAAAAAATATTGGTTTTTTTGCATTATTAATTAATTTTAGACTTCTACAATTAATTATTAAGACTGATTAATTAATAAATAATTACGTTTTTCTTAATAAAAATAAATAATACATTCTTAATTTAAAAAAAAAAAGATATTTAATTTTTTTTATTCAAAAATATTATTATTCTTATTATATTTTTAGAATTTTCAGAATAAAAATAAAATTCTGAATCTATATATTTCAAAACGCACTGTTTTTAAAATGCATAACCTTTGACCTTCACTTGAAGTTAAATATAACTTTTGACATTCGACAAATCGATTGTAAAAGAACACCTGTTTCCAACCAAAACTCGCTTTGCTTTTATTTAATTCATGTGATTCCTATCGTGTAAAAAATAAAAAACTTTTTGATTTATATTTCTAATGAAAGAAATAAGAAACTAGAGAAGCTGCAACAAAAATATAGAAATTGATAATCTATTCATAAAAAATTTCTTTTAGTAAAACATACTTTTATTTGCACTTATTTTTCATCGAGATTTGCAATCTTTGTGTATGAAATACCGAATAGATTGTCTATCAAGATAGTATAAATTTTCAGATAAATAAAATACACATTTGGCGATACTCCGCTATAAAACTCGGTCCAACTTGGCGACCGTATTAATTTCCATCCAAAAACGGCAACCTCAAATTTTTCCCAGAGTTCGTTCTGTAACAAATATGAACGGTGGAGTTGGTAATGCCTATGGTGCGGGAAAAGCAGGAGCAGGAAACGATCCTATATCTTTTTTAACAAAACCTCATGTGATCATTAGAGTTCTCTGTTGGGTAAGATTCATTAAAAAAAATTATAAAATGTTTAAATTCGATGGAACACCCAGTTTGAAGTGCCAAACATTGGCCATGTTTGTTATTGATCCGTTCGTTGGCCACCAGTGATAGCATGACGGGATATATTCCCGTTCCTACACTTTCGAACTAATTTTACTGCAGTGATAAATTTACGGAAAATATATTGTGGAAAAGTTGATCATAATCATTTACTTTAAAAGGATACATAATTGGATGTTTTTTTCTTCTTGTGATCGGTGGTATTTTTCTTTCTATTTAGACCTTAGATGATTTTCTCATCATTACTAATTATTAGAATTTTTTCATATAAAAATTTATATTAAGTTTCCGTTTATTTTTAATTTCTTGATTTACATGCATTAAATAAAATATTTGCTTAATTTATTCCTTTTTATGCTGTCTTTAATTAATTTAGTATTATTAATCTATACTATTCAAATTTAATAATATATTTAATAAAAATCGATGCTTAAATATTTTGATTTGTGCGTAATGTTTTGTAAGAATTTTGCTCAAAAAACTTTTCTTGGATTTCATTAAGTAAGTAAAAAAATATTTCATTTTAGTACTTTATTAAAGAATTGTTTTTTAGTCTTTAACAAAAACTCAGAATTCTATTTTCTTTTTATTTTGTTAAAATTAATTCTAAAAATGATTTTTCAAAAATTTAAAATTTCGTTTTTAAACTCAATACATTTTTATAATGTCATTGATCTTAGCAAGTTTTATTAAATTATATTATTCAGAAATCAATTCGATATTAATCATGTAAAAATACTGTTTTACTAGAAAAATTTGATTTTACATGCATTAAATACAAAAAATAAAAGATTAGTTTAATTTATTCTCTTTTGGGTTATCTTTACTATAATTTAAATTAATATTATTAATCTATATTATTCAAATTTTAGAAAATATTTAATGAAAATCAATGCTTAAATATTTTGATGTGTGTGTATTGTTTGTAAGAATTTTGCTGAAAAAAATTTTCATGGATTTCATTGTAAATGAAGATTTTATTTAAATGTTTCGTTATAGTATTTTATTAGGAAATCGATTTTTTTTCCTTTAACAAAAACTAAACTAATTTATATATATATTTATTTATTTTCGTTAAAATTAATTCTAAAAATGAATTTTTTCAAATTTCTTTTTTACACACAATACATTTTTATAATTTCATTGATCTCAGCAAGTCTTAAATTTATTAAATTTTGTACTCTTAAATTTCTTTCTCATATTTCTCTCTTTCTTAGATTCTTTCTTAAATTTCTTTCTTAGATTCTTAAATATCTTTTTTAGATTTATTTAAATTTCCTTCTTAGGTTATTAAATTGTGTTATACAAAAAATCACAGATCAATTCAATATTAATCATGTAAAAATGCTGTTTTACAAGAAAAATTTTATGGTATTGCAAATCTTCCATGTGAAATTAATTTGATTATTATAACTTTAATGGGTAATTTCTCCTCATATATTGTGTACTGTGGTAAGGAAAAGGAAAAAAAAAAACAAACATAATGTCAAAATTTAAAATGCAGCTAACTGTTAGTAGAACTTGCATGAAATAATTATGAACAACTTTTTCCACTTGTAATTTTTATTATCTCTCAAGATTAAGCTGACCCATCAACATTCTTTCTAAAAATTTAAATATATATATATATATATTTAAAAATTACTAATTAAGTAAAACAAACATTATTTATAAAATATGAAAACTGTCCATAACAAAATGGATTAAATAGCATAAAATTATAGTGTAGCTGTGATATAATTTTAATATGAAAAAAATAAGGCTTCTTTAAATATATAATTTTTATACCCTAAATATATATGAATAATTTTAATTATGTACTGTTAATCATTTCTTTTTTGAATTATAATAAAAATATAATTTTCATTGATCCTACTTTCTATTAATATTTTGGCAAAAAAATTAAATAATTTGATATAAAAAAATTTTAAATAATATTTTTTATTCTTGTTTTGTATGTATGATTTTCAAATATTTTAATATCTATTGATTATGTATCTTTGCTTATCCATTTATATTAATTAACTAATTTTGTATATAGAATATTTTTAGCATTATTTTAAGTTTTTTTTTAATGTTATAAGTATTGTTATATTATTTTATAAAAATTTTGCATGACATATTTTAATTTAAATTGAATCATGAAATCTAGCTACCATAAAATGAAAGCAAGTTTTCATTTTGTTTTATAAACTACATTTAAATATTAAAAAAGGATGTGTACATGAATTAAGAAATATTTTTAGCATTTTCATTGCATGATAGAATTTTATTCATCATTCCATATATAAATGGTGATAGTAGATTGGAGCACATTGACAAGACTAGGTTTCAATATATTTCATGTAATATATTATTTTAATTATGAAAAATATATAAGATATTTTATATCTTTTTTAAGCAGCAGTTTTGCTAAAATATTAAATTTAGCAATTAGAACAAATTATTTTTGATTTCACATTCCTTAAATGTTTTTACTTTTAAAGTCTTTTGTATTTTCCCTTAACATTTGTTTAATTTTTCCTTCAATTATAATATCTAGTGTGATTGTTAAAAATTAAATGATTAATGTATTCAATATTGTAGGAACAATAATAATTTAGATCAATGTTTTATATAATTTTTGTTTTAATATGATAGTTATGCCGTATTATAAAACAAAAAGCTTTAATGAAATTAAAAAAAAATTTGAAATGAAATTTTGACATATTTATCATAATTACCATTTAAAACAATTTTTAGTATTTTTTCAAATTAAATCACTTTTTTATTTACATATATATATTTTTTGTTCTAGGTGTTTTCTATAGTTGTTTTCGGTTGCATAGGTTCAGAAGGATGGATGAAAAACAAATGTCTATACAACAACGACATAAATGCCTGCAATTTTGGCACAGGAATAGGCGTGATAGCCTTTTTAGGAAGTTTGGCTCTTTTATTTACTGACTTTATGTTTAATAATATCTCCAGTATCAAGGTTCGTAGGCGAGCTGTTATTGCCGATATGGCATTTTCAGGTATAATCAATTTTACATTATAGGTATATTTTATTTTATAATATCAATAATATTTTAATTTATAAATATCAATTTAACATTATAGGTATCAATTTAACATTATCAGGTATAATCATTTAACAGTATTTTTTTATAGCATTACATTATTCTGTATAAGAAAAAATTTATATAATTTGTATTACAGTATTAATTGTTAATTATGTTTAAAAATTATATAATTTGTGTTGAAATAATAAATACTGTATTTCATAATTGAATTAAATTTATTGTAAATTCATTTTGTACTTTAAAAGTTGTTGTTTGTTATCCCACTTGGTCGACAGCAACATCTAGACCAAGTCCAAGAACCTGTGAGAAAAAGCGATGAGTCGTGTTAAAGAGTAAAAGATGTAGTTTCTTTTTGTCCTTGACCTTGCAGCATAAAGACATGGGACACCCAAAGGGAGAAGTCTGACTTATCTCAGGCACTGGGTATCCATTTTAGCTGCCTTTTAGGACATACATGGACTACAGTGGGGCTATTCTAGCCCAGACAAACATGGAGTATTTTAAAAGTTAAAATCTGCTTATACTGAAAGAATAGTTTTTTTAGTACAATATGGCTTCAGATGTTATGATAAGCCTGGAAATATAATTTTTTTTAAAAGGAAAAAAACGTTGTGGACACATATGTATAACTTATTATTAACTTCAATTACATAAAACAACCCTCGTTCTATGCATTTTTATCTATTTCTTTTCATGTATTTTTCTATATTTTGCCTGAAAGAGTAACAATAAAAATATTTTAAACTAAAACAATTAAAATTTTTATTGAAAGATATTGTTCAACATCTTATTAAATCTGCAATTTCTTTCCTTGCAATGCCTAACGTGATTCTTTCAATGATGTGCTTAAAAGTTTTTTTTTTTTTTTTTTTTTTTTGTATTCTTCTTCAAATGATTTATATATTTCGTATTTGCAGGTGCTCTTAAAAAAATTCAATGAATTTTAAAATTTTTTATCTTGAAAATATTAAATAATTGAATTATAAATCTGAAATAAAAAAAAAGCTGTATTCTTTCTATTAAAAAAAAAAAAAAAAAAAAAAAATATGCACACAACACATAATGCATTTTTAAACTAATAAAAATATTTCACAAAACATGAATATATTTTGTTAAAATATTTAAAAAAAATAATAAGGCTCAAGTATAAAATTTTTGTATTTTGATTCAATAAGAAATGTTTAAGCATAATTTCACACCATTTTCATGAATTTATGCATTTTCACAATCAATAAGGGGTTAGTAAATATCACAATCATTTTTTTTTCTTTTAAAAAAATAATATAAATTATTTGCCAGATTCTATTTAAAATGTAAGTTCTTAGTTTTAAAAAGTGGGTAGGGAGGGGTTGAAAATACATATATCTTGAGCATTAAGTAAGGGATTAGGAAAAGGAAAAATATTCTTTAGTAGTATATTTTTAAATTGTAAGAAATATAAAATGCATACCATTATATAATTTTGTGGTCATGTATAAATCTAATTTATGATTTATACATGACAATAAAATTATATAATTGTATGTATTTTACATTTCTTACAATTTAAAAATATGCTGCTAAAGGAACTCTGATGTAAGTTAATATAATAAGTTTAATAATTTTTATATATAATAATAAGTTTTTAGAACTGTAATATAAGTTAATTTTCTTAATTACACATTATATTTCTTAATATAATTTAATGCTAATTTGTAATTTATGATTTTTTGCTGAAAAAATCAAGCTGTAATAAAAATAATATTATTTTTTTTTTTTGTAAAAACATTTCAATATTTATATATTAAATTCGTATTTCAGCTGTCATGTCATTCCTGTGGTTTGTAACATTTTGTTACTTAAGTGATTCTTGGAGAAAAGCCCCTTATCCTAAAGATGGATATGGTGTCAACAACTTGAGGGGTGCTATTGCCTTCAGCTTCTTTTCCATTTTTGTCTGGGTAAGTTAACATTTTTCATTCATTTCTTATTTATATGGGCATAACACCTTTCCATATTAAATTCTGTATTAATCATTGTATTGTCTAAAAATTTCTAAAGTATAATAGTTAATTAATAAATTTTTTTTTATTTCCAATGGCAGGCTACAATAAGTAATAAAATAAAAAAGAAAAAGAACATGAAAACAACAACGAGAATTGAAAGAAATCGCATAGTGACATGTTTAGCCCATAAGGGCCCTAGCCTCCCAGTAACGACCCTACACAATATAGGAAATAAATGCAGGGTAGACAGGAAAGTAAGATGAATCCATGTCCTCTCCAAGACTGCAGAGCATGCATTTTGGGCTTGCAAATATTTTCTTTCGAAAAAGATGATTGGCCATACAATCATGGCCCGTCAGGAGTCTGAAAAGGGCAACAACTTTTTAAACCTGGGCTGATCAGGGATGTTTAAAATAAAGTTAAACCAGGTTTTAGATGAGTTGCCTTCAAGTAGATTATCAGATAGAGTGTTCCGAAAAAAGTCTCGGATCATTAGTTTCATCGAGGGAAAAGAGATGTCTTTACATAAGGCTTGGGTTAATTGTAGGTGCAACGTAGATCTACCTCCTCGTTGGTGCACCTCGGACAATGCCTTGTCAGCTAAAGGATCTACAATCTTGGCAATGGGTTCCCTGCCGAATAGTAACTGAATTTATAAATTAAAAATTCACGTTATATTTTTGCAATAATAAATTAAAATATTTTGCTTTTATTTTTAATTCTTAAAGTTTCCAGGGCACAATTTTGTTAAATATTTTGGAATATATAAAAATATATTTAAAAAATTTTTTTTTTTAAATTTGGTCGGTTAACTAGTTTGTTATTTCATTAATGTTTAACCGAATTTCTTGGCTTTTACCAAAATCAGTGATAAAACACCACTTTGCAAAATATATTTCTTAGAAGTAGTATTAAATCCTTTAAATTTTTTCTCTCTGATTTTCCTTCAGCTATTTATTATATTTTATACATTTTTATAAATGATCACATTTAAAAAATATTATTTTTAAATTCACATTTATGCATTAAAATTTGATTTATAATTTACATTTTATTATGTATATACTTATGAGGGAGGGAAATAAGTATCAGATATTTTTTTATTTCATTTTATTTGTGTAGGAAGCAAAGTATGAAAAATTTTCTTATTTGGTTGTTTTCCTAGATGATGCTTGTAGCACAACTTTTAGACCTTTTCTTTTTCGGAATATATAAAGACCAGATCATTTATGGACATGATTATAAATTTACATTATTTACAAACATAACTTTTCAAAAATATATTATTACAAAAAAATTATTTACATTAAATGAAAGAGAAAATGATTTATATCATTGTAAGAGAAAAGAAGTTTACTTATCAATATACACTAAATAAAATGACTAGGATTGTCAAAACACTGGATTCTAGGCAATCAAAGTTAACTATGTATATAATTATTCATACAAATAATTATATATATTTAATATTAAAGTATATAAAGCTAGAAAAAGCCTTTATATACTTTGAAGTTAAATATATATAATTATTTGTATGAAAAGAGTCCTACGCTTTCATTGTCCTAAAAGCCATCATATTAAATGCAGTAACTTATCTGACTCATCCCAGATCTTTAACCATATATATACATTTCTTTTCATTTGATAAGCTTGACTCTCTGGTACTTCTGAATTTGAGTAATATTGAATTATACATAAATAATAATACTTTGAAAAAACTTTTAGCAAGTTCCAATCATATAAACACTAATTTTTAGCAGTTTAACAATCGTTTAGATATACTGACAGTTTTCTGAATTATAAGGTTTGCTATTCCAATTTGTATGTTTGAAGTGATTATAACTGATTCCTCTTTAATTTCACACCATTTAAATAAGAAATTTCATTTTCAAAGTGATTTAAATTTTTTTGTTATTTTAATTATTTTTTAAAACATATTTGATAAGTAAAATTTGAATTAAGAATCAATTATAAAAAGTTCTTAACCATTCCTTTCTTGTGGCCTTTTTTATCTATTCCTTTTCTTAATTATCCAATAATTTAAATTCAATAATTTGTTATTTTATTGTTGAACTTATATGAAACCATTTTTCTGGAAAATCAATAGTTTTTTTAACTTAAATGTTTTAAATCCCATTGTGTTTTTATAACTATTGCACTGGATGCTATTTCTTAATTGTGGCTAAAATATTCTTCTTACTATTCACTTCATGTTTGTTTTTTATAGTTTTAAACAATGATTATTGCAATTATTTCAATTTTGTTGATTGTATATTTTCCAATATTTATAAATATTTACAAGAAACTGACCCTATTATAAATGTTCTAATGTTTTCTGATGAGAGTACTTCTCAAAACTTTAAAAATCATTTCCTCGTTAAAATAGTTTTCCCTATTCAATAGTTATTATTAGTTTTCCATATTTTCCTTCAAATGCTGGATTTTATGAAAGTTCATTCAATTTTCTTACAATAAGATTTTATTTTCTATGATGAAACAGAAATAAAATTATCTGTAATTATTTTGTAGAATTTCGTTTTCTTGAGACATAATTAATCAAATTAAAAAAAATTAGTTTAATTAAAATTGTTCTCAGCCAACAAATTAACATATATTATCCTATAAGTATATAATATTGCAAAAAGAACTAAAAGAATAATGAAATTCCTGCCTAGGAAATTGGTCTAAAAAAATTATTAAAAACAACAATAAATTCTTATATGAATTCTGATTTAATTCCGAAAATAATCTGTATTTGTTCTAAAGAAATTATTTTCATTGGCCAAATGTTAATAAATATATTTCCTTTCTTTTAAATATTGCTTATAGATATAAAATATGATATTGAATATTGCTTTTAATTACTAATAGAACCACATAATTTATATTTGTTTATAAAAATTTTATATTTATAGCTATTAGAGATTCTGATTTCTTGAAAATAACCGAGCAAAAATCCATTTGAGCTTATATAAATTTCTAAAATTGCATAAAACTGTATATACCTTTCTAAAATTGCCAATACTATTTATATTTTTCAATGTATTTTTTAAAAGAGAAATGTTTAGATTTCAAAGTTTTTAATCAGTACAGCCATAGAACAGTCACAGGAATGACAAATTTTGAGCGAGATAATTTGTATCATAGTAAACATTTAACTGTTTTTTTTTTAATAATAGCATTAAAATACTCTGTTCAAATATAATAACTATTGGTAATTGCTATTGGTTTGCATATGTGAACAACCTTTATCCTGCAGGCTGAATTAGTTACGCTAATTCTTTTGCATTCACCTTTATCAAAATGGCTGAAATTCATAAATGGTATGCAAAATGTAGTAACCAGCATTAAATTAATCAATTCACTTAATCATTGCCAATTAAATATTTCTTTATACCTGTTTAGAGATAATGAAAATGTGCCACATTATTGTAGTGGCTGAGTAAATGTTAAAATAATTTTTTGTTTATGACAAGATGTTGCAAATTTTATGGAAATTAAAAAAAAAAAAGAAAAACGCTAGTAAAATATTATAAGTGTATGTATGATGTAACATTTCTATTAGATATCATGGTACACCTAAATGTATTGAATCTTGAATTACAAAAAGATCAGCTGGTTCATGAACTTCATGGACATGTCCAAAATTTAGTAATATGCTAAGATAGTTGAAAAGTCATTTTAGATCCAAAAGTTGTATTCATGCCTCTGCTAGAGCAAACCATAAAAAAATATTCTATTTTTTTAAATAGATAAGTAGGAGAGCAATTTGATACAAGGTTTGACAATTTTCAAAAATAAAGATATACCATGGGTTATATTTGCTTGTTGGATGAATGCTGATATAAACATTGCACTGGAAGGCTTAGAAAGAACAAGAAGGCTTGAATTTCATGTGGATTTAATGCTAAAGTTATAATTTAATATCATAGCTTTAACAGAGTTTTACAAATTTTATTTGGTGTAAGGAGATAGTACAAATTTATATACCTTTCAAAAAAACTTTCTCTTTGTCAATGCATCTCTATGTAGAAAATATTTTTCCAGTGAAAAATACAATAAGTCAAAAATTCTGACATGTAAACAATAAAAATCTCCAAAATTCTTTGTGATTCTGATTAAAAAATGCCATTGTCAATATTGATGATCTTATATTTCAAGCAGAAGATCTGCTTTCAAGCTAAATTATTGTGCTGTTTGTTATATTATAAAAATTATATAATTCTTTAACTTATAAATAAAGGAAATATGAAGTAGAAACTTCTTTTATTTATTTGATATTAATTTATTTTTCATATTAATTATTAATTTACATCTTAGGGCCTTTGATTCAGATATCATAATTATAATTTGTCCTCCAGACTAAAAAATTGTTTATGCCTGTTTTATATCATTCTCTTTTTTTCAAATAATAGACCTATACATATACCAACAGGTGCTATGATTGCATTAAACCATTTTTAACATAAGTTATATAATTGTTTTTCATTATTTTCCATATTAAGTATTTAATTGAAAAATATTTATGCTAAGTTAAAAACAATACTCTAGATTTATTTTTAACTCATTGTATAAATCCTGCTGTAATAAAAAAAACTACAGAAAATTTTGAACAATGGGACCCAACTCAACAATTATGTTTCATTTAGCTATCTTAAACGATTTTCTTTCTATTTAAAGCAAAGCTTAAAATAATATTTTTATGTTTCCTTTTCTATAAATATAATTTAAAAAAAATTCATTTAAAAAAAATGTTTAAAAAACCCAAATAAATAAATGAACACATTTTTTAAAAACTAAAGAAAAAAAATCAAGGTCTTTGAAGGCAACATTGCCATTTTATTCACAGGCCTATTTGAAAAAATGTCTTCGCATTATATTTGGTAAACATTTTAACTGGAAGAAATATACACTCAAGAGCCAAAACATTATGACCACCTGTCAATAATGAGTTGGCCCACCTTTGGCGTGCAACACAGCTTCAACCCGCCTTGGCATGGATTAATACCACCACTTAATACCAGTTAAATACCACTTCCACCTGATCATGTGCCTTCCACACCATCTAGGCGAGTTCATTGCAAAATGTAGGGGTGGTCATAATGTTTTGGCTCTTGAGTGTATGTTCTGTATGGAACAAAACTGTTATCAAATATCAGTGTTAAGTTTTTTTTTTCTGTTGGATACTGACTATGTAATCAACATTTATGCAACTCAATATTTTTAAAATAATGTAATATAACAGACTGCTATGAAAATAAAATTCTGTTTGATCTTTAAAAATTTTGAATGAACTCATTAATTTCCTACAAAATGACCAGTAATAGCTCATATTTAAAGACAAAATTAAGAATTTTCATTTTTATGTATTCTTTTAGGCCGCTTGCATATTCTTTGCATTTCAACGTTACAAGCAAGGTGCAGACACCGCTTTCATGACCAGTGGCTTCGAAGGCGATGGTAGCATTCCTGGAGGGGCCCCCTACACCAGCTACCCTGATGGGCCCGAGATGAATGAAGGGTACCAGGAACCCCCTTTCTCTGCTACCCAAAAAGATATGGCACCAGGAGGTCCAGGGTTTCAACAGCCAGCTTATTAATGTGCATTCCACCGCTACTACATATAATACTAATCTACTCGTCGAGTCGTTTCCGTAGGTGAGAGAGAGGTTAGAGAGCTCCACAATATTAATGTACAGTTGCGTGTGCATTGTTCTATTACTATTCCTTTGAATGGTGACAAAACGTTTTTTAAAAATCCTTTTTGACGAGTTGCGGTATTAATGTGAAGGGTTGCCCAACGATTTTGTGGGGGTGTGTCAAGAAGTTTCAGAGTCATGTAGAGCTGGCATGGAAAGTGTGCTTGCTTTTGTGAATTTGTTACATTGTGTGGGTTCAAAGAAATTCTTATTGGGAATTTTAATGATTTGTTGATTTTTGTACTGTATTTTCGTTTTGTTACTTGCCAAGGCATCTATTTATAATTTTTCTTTGTAAATTTAATTTTTTTTAAATTAAGATATTTAGTTGTAAAATGTTATTGATTTATAAAAGAGACAAGAGGGGTTTTTTTTTTCTTTGTCGTTGATCTGTTTGCTAAATATTTAAAAATATTGTTGATAGTTATCTATATATATATATATATATATATTGTTTCTTTTTTAAATGTATCGATCATAATATTTATTTGGATTTTTACCGAAATTTGTAAAAAGTTCTTCAATCAAAATCAACTTCAATTTAAGAACTTTTTAAATGAAGTTTAATTGTTATAATAGTTTTTTAAGAAGGAAAATGACCAAAATAATTGTTTTAATTAAAGTTATGTTTTAATCTGTTTGCTCTTTTATCTATAATAATTTTTAAAACATCTTAAAAGTTATTTATCTTTTTTTTTTTTGTAAATATTTTAATATTACTAAATTTCTCCTCATAATTTTCTATTGTCAGCTCTGCAAGAAAATGTGTTTTAAATAGATTTTTTTTATTTTAAAAATCTAAATTATTAGGAAATGTTTGTATTTTCTCAAATTATTATTATTTTATTTATTTATTTATTTATTTTTTAAATGTCAATGCAAAATCCTCTGTTATATATATAGTTTCTAAATCATGTATTTTGCACAATTGAGGATTAAAAGTTTAATCACAGAAGCTGGATTTTGTACCTTAAAATCACAAATCACTAAACATCGATAAGATTATACAGGCCTGCACTTTTATTTTTTATGGTTGTGAAATTACATTATATTTTATCTAAGAATAACAAAACAAAGTGCTTAATTTTTAAATTTTGTATTTTATTTTTATTTTATATTTTACTTTATTTTCTAAGCTATTAATTAGTTGAAAGGAAACTGAATATTTATGAAATAGCAGAATGATATTTTTATTCGTTTTTAGACATGCAAGGTAATTTTTTTATTCCTTAAGTTAGAATGTGATTGTGTGATAACCAGGGACATGAAGTTTGTGATGCAATCATGTATTTTTTTTTATAAGTATGAGAACTTTATTGATTTGATTTCAGTATTATTTACTTAATAACTTAATTTGTTAGTTCTGATAATTTTTATTAAAATAATTAAAGAAAATTATTATTTATAATGTGTATGAACTATAATTGATAAGAATATAGATACTCGTACGGAATTTATTTTCATGCGATATTCTATCTGCATTTCTTAAAGTATATATTTAGTACTAACTACATTCTTCGGTCACCATTAAATAAAATAGACATCTAGATCTCTAGATATTTAGCCGATTAGGGAGTATATATAAAAAAAATCTGCAATGACATCGATAGGCAACCCTCATAATGTTGTTATCCTACATAAATAAATATATCAAATAAAGTACAATAGTTATTTTATTTTTCATGTGAGTGAAGTATATATCTGTGTGTTTCCATATATGCTTATTATATGAATGTATTTCATGTGAATTGGAAGGAATATGCATTATGTTTTTTCATGCTATTCAAATCATACATTATATAACAGTTGTTCATACTAAAAGATTTGACTGCAAATAATTTAGTACTATGTGTTTACGTAAGGGTTGTCCTTGATTTGTGATGAGGTTTGTTCTAAAATCAAGTCAAATCTAATGTACATTAATTCAACTTTTGAATCCATTAAATTAATTATTCTTTGCTTTCAAGTATGTATTGAAATAATTTTATTGCCTTGCTTTTGTTCCAGTAAACAAATTGAGAAGTACGTAGTTAATATGATCATCTGTGCACCATATTTACTGCACTTTAATTGACTTAAAAACTATGGATTTCTTTTGTCGTAATCTTTCTTTTTGAGGAATTTTATAACATTTTATTTAATGATATATTTTTTTTTATTTGATTATTTTATATAATCAATTTATGAAGGAATACAAAAATCTCTTTGAGAAAAACATACACCTTGAGTGCAAAACAGCATATCAAAGTTAATAAGTTAAAAGTTACTGTTGCACACTGTTGAATAAAGCCATGTTGCTAACTAATGGAGATGATGAGATTAATATATAATGTGATATGTCTATGTTCATACAGACAGCAAAGTGAAGTTTGAAAAAAAAAATGGATAAAGAGTTTTGGCCATAATTAGTGTGAATCCATTGTAATTCAAGGACTACCTGTACTTCCGTTTGAAAATTAAAGATACCAATGTGTTTCATAATGTTATAACGTGCTAAAATAAAATTGTCACAAACAGGTTACGTACATTGGATTTCAAAGCTATATAGTGTAAATGTGCTGTAGATTTAAAAGGTAAAAGAATTGGAAAATGCTTAATATATAATGTTTAAGACATATTACAAGCATATCCTTTTTCTAATTGTTGGTTGTTTTTTTTAAATATAGAGAAAGAAGTGTATTATTTTTAAAAAATATTGCTGTAAATTTGAGAACAAAGTGGAATTGTTAAACTTTTTTCTGCAATCTGTTGTATCAGTGTTTATGTAACAGAAAACTAGATTTGAATAATTTCACAGAATCTAGACGTAGATAGTTGAAATCAATTCAAATATTATAAATGTCATAAAAAAATGTCCTGCATGTATTTTACTACCTGTGCTTATCATACATATTGTATGCACTATACATGTGCATTTCATTTCATGCTCTTGTGCTGCTGATGCTTGGCAATTTTTTTTTAGAGCATGAAAATGCATCATTGTATTGAAGTGCTTTACAAATCCATGTCATTGCAAAAATTTATTTTGCTATTTATTACGTAATTTATCTTGATGTGGTTTAAAATATAAACTTTCCAGTATTATATAAATCAATAGAAGTTTTTTAAAAATTTTTATTCCAATTTCTTTAAATATAAAAAATTGTTATATTAAGGATTCTTTGTTATTTTGGTTGTACACTATATATAAAAAAAAGCATAACTTAAGACTGCATATAGAGTTATAACGTATTTGTAAATCTTGATGTATAATTTATTGAATTGTTATTTGTCTGGTGTCCATTTATTATTTATTCAGTGGCAACTATAGTTTGTTTCATTGTGATAGAATAAGGCAGAATGGTCAATGTATGTATATTTTTTAATGATTCATTTTATTCATTGTTCGTTATGTTTATAGGTTATGAAAGTATTGTCGAAAAGGGTCGAGTCACTCTAACTAACCATATTCAATAAACATTGTAATAAAAAACAAATATTAAAGCAAATTTAATTTTTAACCTATTACAAAATTACAAGAAAAATTTTATTCAAGTTTTTATATTTGATTTTTTTTTTAATTAATTTTTTGCTCTTTTATACCAGCATTGGCTATGTAAATTGTTTGATTCAAGTCAATCTTAACTAACCATATTCAATAAATATTGTAATAAAAAACAAATATTAAAGCAAATTTAATTTTTAACCTGTTACAAAATTACAAGAAAAAATTTTATTCTAGATTTTATATTTTTTTTTTTTTTTTTTTTTTTTTTGAATTAATTTTTTGCTCTTTTATACCAACATTGGCTATATAAATTGTTTGATTCATAAAATAATTAAATTTTATATGCTTAGATACCTAATTGTATATTACTACAATTTGACTGTTGTTCTATGGTGAAAGCTCATGCTTGCTGTATTGGAACTATTGATTTGATTTTGTGATTTTGAAATTACACTTGGTTGTATTTTGTGAATTCAGCACTAATGATGTAAATATTTGTTCTGATGCCAGATTTTTAGTTGTACAATCTTTTAGTGCATGAAGTGTTGGCCTGAATTTACATCCTTCCTTCATAAGTAGCTGAAGTTTTTTTGTATAGTTATTGTATTTAGCCAAACCACTGTGATGTACCATATCTAGTCAGAATAAAGTTCTATCAAAAACATCAAATCAATATTCTGGTGGTGTGTTCTTGTTATAAATTTCATTGGGATATTTATTTTTATTTCTGCATTCAAAATTAGATATTAGAATTTTGCTATGTTTTTTAATTCATTCTATTAGCTCACACTCTCCCTACATATATCTTGTTCAAATTTTCAATCCTTAATAAAATACTTTTTATTCATCCACTCAAGTAAAAATACATTTTTTATTTAACTTGGAGTGGATGACACTGGATGTTAATACATTTTTTTCAAATATTAATTCATTAATTAAATTTTTTTTTAGATCTAATTTGCATATATCTACCAATAGATGGCGCCAGATAAACTTAAAAAAGTGAATGAAAATTATTTATAAAGGACTTTTCTGCAATATAGTGAAAAAAAAGTAGGAATTGACGTAAATTTTTTTTTATATTACTTGTTTTTATTATTCTGTGTATGCTTTTTTTTATTTTCAATTCGGTGCATTCATTCTTTCTTTTTTATATTAATTTTTAACAAATCTTTAATGTTGTTAGTTGCAGAGTTACAGTATTATTAATTTTTCCAATATTGAATTTTATTTTAATTGAATAACCTTGAAACAACCTTAACCCTTCATTAATCTCTTATAATTTGTGGTTGTTTTGTGCTTGTTATTTCATGTCTTTTTAATTCTGTGTAGGGATTTTTTATTTTTAATTCGGTGCTTTATTTCTTTCATTTTTTTATGTTAATTTTAAATAAACCTTTAAATTTGTGAATTGCAGAGTTAACACTATTATTAGATTTCTCAATATTGAATTATTAATTCAATAACTTTGAAATAACCTTAACCTTTCAATAATCTCTTATAATCCTCGACTGTTTTGCACTTGTTCTCCGACTTCACAGTATATCAGTCAAACTCTTCTGTCTAAATCTATTACTAAAGGTTAACGTTTTTCAGTTTTAAAGAGTGTTTTTAATGTTGTAATTGTCTCTAAAATATCTGGCAGAAATGTAAAGTCAGCTAGGAGAAACCGAAATAGCCAAATATGTTACAACTGATACCAGGTTGGTTACGAATGCAAGCACGTAAGGAAGTTGTGAACAGCAGATAAGTGAGAGTCAGTTAAAAGTCAAAGATAAAAGCCTCTTAATGAATATTTTTTTTTTTTACAATAAGTGCTCGAAGTACTATAATCAGCCTACAGTAATACGAAATTCATAGCAGTAGTGCATAGTTTGGCATACATTAGCAAAAATCTAAAGCAACATGATTGTAAATGGTATTTCATCTTACTTAGCAATTTGTACTCCTGCGCCAAATTTTTATAAGTACTGACATTTTTCGTCACCTTCTATAGTTTTAAAAGTTTTCTACAATGTTAATTTTATTTATATATTATTTTTATAAAATAAAATTCATAACTCTTGTAAGATTTTAAAAAAGGGGCAAACAAAATTCTGACTATATGTCCCTTGGCCGGCTTTAAATGAAAATCCATGAAACAGTTATCAAATTTTTACTCTTTTGCCTCTATATGGCTATGTGCAATTTTCCTTGTTATTTGTTGCAAAACTTGGTATTTAGTGAAAATCGATCCTGTTTTAAACATGCATGTACTTCATGAATTTAAGCCTACATGCACTTTATGAATTTCCCACATGTTACAATAGCTATCTCACTATACTGTGTATGGCATATGTAGACGAAAGAGAGACAAAAGGATCAATGAAAGGTACATAAAAAAATATTAATTGTCATTATTGGTGAACTGATTATTCTATTGCATTGTTTAATATACACTGAAGTGACAAAAGTCATGGGATAGCAATATGCAAATTTTCAGATGGCAGTAGCATCGCGTAGAACAGGTATAAATGCTCAGTGCTTTCGCAGAGCTTTAGTTTCTGTTCAAGTTATTCATGTGAAGAGGTTTTGACGTGATGATGACCGCACCACGGGAATTAACTGACTTTGAACGCGGAATGTTAGTTGGAGCTAGACGCATGGGTCATGCCATTTCGGAAATCGTTAGGAAATTCAACATTCCCAGATCCACTGTGTCAAGAGTGTGCCGAGAGTATGAAATTTCAGGCATAACATCCCACCATGGACAGCGCAGTGGTCGACCGCCTGCACTTAACGACCGAGACCGGCGACGTCTGCAAAGAGTCGTAAATTCTAACAGACAAGCAACACTGCGTCAAATAACCGCAGAAATCAATGTGGGACGTACAAGGGACTTGTCTGTTAGAACTGTGCGGAGAAATTTGGCTTTCTTGGGCTATTCCAGCAGAAGACCGACTCGAGTGCCTTTACTGACAGAACGACATCGCTTGCAGCGACTCTCGTGGGCATGTGAGCATATCGGTTGGTCCCTAGATGAATGGAAAACCGTAGCCTGGTCCGATGAGTCACAATTTCAGTTGGTAAGAGCTGATGGTAGGGTTCGAGTGTGGCGCAGACCCCACGAAGCCATGGACCCAAACTGTCAGCAAGGCACTGTTCAAGCTGGTGGTGGCTCCGTAATGGTGTGGGCTGTTTTTTCATGATATGGACTTGGTCCTCTGGTGCGACTGGACCGAACATTGACTGGAAATGCGTATGTTCAGCTACTTGGAGATCACTTGCAGCCATTCGTGGACTTTATGTACCCAAACAACGATGGGATTTTTATGGATGACAATGCGCCATGTCACCGGGCCACACCTGTTCGCGATTGGTTTGAAGAACATTCTGGACAATTCCAACGAATGATCTGGCCACCTAGATCGCCCGGCATGAATCCCATCGAGCATTTATGGGACATTATCGAGAGGTCTGTTCGTGCCCAAAATACTGTACCATCAACGCTTTCACAATTATGGACGTCTATCGAGACAGCATGGCTCAATATTCCTGCAGAAGACTTCCAACGACTTGTTGAGTCCATGCCACGTCGAGTTGCTGCACATCGCCGGGCGAAAGGAGGGCCGACACGATATTAAGAGGTATCCCATGACTTTTGTCACTTCAGTGTATTATAGGATGCCTAGAATAATAGAATGCGAATAGACAAATATGAAGTGTAATTCTAGTCTCCCTAGATTTTGCAATATGCCTTTGTGTATGTCTTGAAAACACATACGTTTTCTGTGTAAAGGATAGATGTGTTAAATGATAGATTTTTTTTAATGTCGATATAATTGTATAGAAATATTTAAATATTTTACAAATAATTAAAGAAGCATTTTTACTGAAAACATTACAACTCTTTATTTTTTTTTTTTATGAAACCAAAATAATACTTTTCTAGAATCAATTCGAAAAAGACATTTATTTATTCACATGGTGACATCACTTTGTGGTATGTGGCATCCATACTGAATTGATGGAAATATAGTTTTTCTTTCTTCATACGCTTATTTGTATTGTTAATCTCATCACCAAGGTGATCCCAGCGGTGGCGACAAAGGACACTGTCCTTGCATTTCGGGATAAATAATGCGACAGCGGTGCATGGCTCGTTTCAGTAACTCTGCTCCAAACTTGGTGGCCGTCCTGTCCACTACATTGTCCTTCTTAAGACAGCCAAAGCCTCCAAATTCGCAGATGCGGTAATGGTGAAGTAGTCCTACAGTGTCAGGAACGCTGATGGCTCTACTGCCTGCAAGGAAAAATGTTAATTATTACATACGTTAAATTATTCTGAAGTACTTATTGGTGATGAATTACATTTTCTTGCCAATGGCAGATGAAAAAAGTTTAAATCGCTTTACATTTTAACCATGAATTTACAAAATTTGCTGACTACTTCCAAGCGTCCAGCGTGAGGTGACTTTGTGGGGAAAGATCCTAAGTTTGATCATTTGTATAATAGATAAGATCGTAACATAATAGATGAAGATCCTTTGTAAAGATAGATAGTAAAGATTCTATGTCCAAAGATCCCAGGTGGGGGCCTGATGGCCGAGTGGCTAGCGCGCAGTACCACAAGTTTCGGGTTCGAGTCCCGGTGGTGCAATGGATGTTTGTAGGGGTTCGGAATCCACTTTAAACAGTAGGTCCCGGTCTAACAGGATCGTAGAGCTTTGCAGGGGTATTGTTACTTAGAGTCCGTCGTTTATCTTGAAGCTACACGTACTTCCTGGGTAGTGCTAAATGAGTAACGTCAGTGCAGCGCTTGCCTTAAGACAGGGATGGGCAAACTTTTTCGGTCGCTGGCCAAACATCGGGGAAAAAAAAAAAGGTTGCGGGCCAAGATAAATTTTTCTAAAATTTTAAAAACAATATACAAGTATTACAATTTAAATACGTTAATGAGGTGAATGAAATTGCGATTTCATTTTTAAAAGTTCCTTATAGTGAGGTTCGAAGTGAGATGCACTGATTCTAAGGAACGAGGCTAAATGCTCATCTGTCAGTCTACTTTTGAAATAATTCTTTCAAAAGTACATAATTGAAAACACTTGTTCCTTACGCCAATCTACAGTTATAACTAACAAAGAACTTCCGCTTTTAACTCTTTACCGATTGAAAGCTGTCTGTGCTTGCTATTTCCGTCGATTTATGTTTTGCAGAACAAAAATAGAGAAAGTAGAAAGATCATCAGTCCTTTGAAAAAAAGGAAGAAAAAAATATTTAAATCAAAGTAGAAAAGGATATATAATATATAATTATATATTTCTTTTAATTTGCGGGGTTGGGGGGCGGAGTTGGCCCGCAGGCCTTAGATTGCTCATCCCTGCCTTAAGGCATAAAAGACAACTGCCTAAGTGTTTGCCAGCTGCATTAGGGGAACAAAAAGATTCCAGGTGAGTTTTATGGGGTAACTGTTTAGTAAAATTAAATGAAACTTATATTTTTAATTATAAACTCGCGCATTTGTGCTTGTTTAGTTAAGACAACTAAATAGATGTAGCCCGTTTTATTTTGAAGATGGCGAAATTGTTTTTATCGCATCCATGAGAATAAAATGTACAGTGAATATTAAATAAGAGTACTTGCCCACCACGACTGTATTTCGATCTGTTTTCCTTCCTCCCTTTTCTTATTCGGCCTGATGGCCAGTTTGGCTAGCGCTCTGGCCTTTGGTACCACAAGCTTCAGGTTCAAATTCTGCCGGTGGCATGAATATTTATGAGTAGTTTGGAATCCACATTAAACTGTAGGCCCCGGTCTAGTTAGCCCGAAGTGTAGAGCGACAAACCAAACCAAATTCCTTTTTTTATTGGAAACTTAATGACCATAATTTTTTATTAGTAAAATTGAAAAACAGTCACAGTTATGTAATAGTAAGATGAATAAAAAGGAATATCCCGACAAATTCTTAAAAAGAAATTACAGGGTGGAAGTTTATGAGAATATTGTAGAAACAGGAGTAATCTTGAGGCTGCTGAACAGGAGAATTTTTTTTTTTTCTTTTTTGCTAATTTGACATACCTTTAATACCCACTGCTAATCTCTTTGTAGCCAATCACATTGATGTATTATAATAGTAAATATGTGGTCCAAATTGTATCAATAATTTATTAAAGCTCTATTTCATCATCAAAAAAAAAAAAAGATAATTTTTTAAGGCCTCAAACAATTTGCAAAATTGGACACTAATAAGCCTCATTTAATAATGAACGAACCCCCCATTTTTTGTCTTTGTTTACGTTTTAAAGAGTGAGCTGCGTGGCAATTATTTAATTACTTAAGTGTGCTTAGTTTGAAGTAAAAAATACATTTTTTTTTGTCGGTTTGTTGCATGCATTTAATCATCAAACAGAAATGGTGTCAGTGCTCAGAAGGCATTAAGGCAACCGACCCTGTTCAGAGCGAAACTTTTTTAATATTTATGAATATGTTTTTAACGCTATTGTTAAACTAAAATACAAAACATTGACGAAAATGAAATATTGTATGAATATTTTTTGTTAATTTTTGCCAAATTTTATTTATTTTTGACTTAACATAAATGTTCCTAACTAAAAGAATTTATAAAACAAATGACATTTACTAGCAGAAATGTAAATATATATCCATTATGCGTGTATTGAACAAAAGAATGATAATATTTTAAAGTATAGCCGAGGTACAACTAATCGAGAAATTTACAACAAAAATAAAGTTTTCAACAAAAATGTTCATAACTCATCGCTAAATTAATTCCTTTTAGAACCTTTTAGCTCAATACGAACATAAGCCTGATGGCCAGCGCTCCGGCCGTAGGTATCACAAGCTTCAGGTTCAATTCCTGGCTGTGGCATGGATAGGGCCCTGATGTGTGAGTGACTGGCGATCTGGTGCTCGATACCACAGGTTTCGGGTCCCGGCGATGCCATGGATGTTTGTAGGGGTTCGAAATCAATTTTAAGCCGTAGGTCCCGGTCTCATATGAACGAAAAGCGTCCCAGAGCCCAATAACTTCTCACCCACATCATTCTCAAACTGTAAAGGGGCAACTCATCTTTAGGCACAGTGGTGCGGTGTAGTAGTAGTGGCATGGATGTTTATGAGTGGTTCGCAATCCGCGTTAAACTGTAGGTCCCGAATCTAATTAGCTTAAAATATGCACAAAATTACCGCAGAACTACAAACCAATGCAAATATAACATCATTAAAAAATATATAGTAAAAATTTCATAAGATTCTGAACATTATTATGACTGTTAACTTACGGCAGTGTAGCAAAATATACAGTTTTTCAGAAATTCAATTTAATTTTATTGCAAAAATCCAATAACTTATTAACTCGCGATTAAACAGCTATATCTTGACTTCTTGACTAGAGAAATAAACTCAAAACTTTTTTCAAAAGATAAAGGTGTGGTGTTTAAAATGACATTAAAA
>BPLQ01005833.1:214291-266540 GCA_021605075.1 Caerostris darwini
CCCCCCCCCCCCCCAAAAAAAAAAATCGTTATTTGGACATGGTCAACCTTAAGACAGGAACATTATTTCAATGATTAGGGTTATTTTCTTTTGTTATCTATTGTAATCGCAATTTTAAAAAGAACCTTCATAGGGGGGACATTTGAGGAGTAGATGCTTTTCTCGAAATCTACTTTAGGCTTCAAACTCTAAGAAAGAACTTCTGATGGCCAATTCGCTAGCGCTCTGGCCGTTGGTACCGCAGGCTTCAGATTCGAATCCTGACAGTGGCATGGATGTTTGCTAGTGGTTTGGAATCCACGTTAAATTGTAGGTTCCGGTATAATTAGCCTAAAGTGTGCACAAAATGACCGTAGAAAATCAAACCAAATGAAACCTAAGAAAGAATTTTGTGACCATATCCTATTTAGACACTCTGATAGACAGAGCAATTTAAATAAATATAGTGTTCCAAGGAATTTGAGCCAAACTCTCTCAGTTCAACATGCTAATTTATGTGCGTTAATACTATGACACAGGTCTTATTATTCTATTTAAAAATTAAATGCCTTAAATAAATATTGATTTCCCCTTTGATTTGCTACTTTTTTAATGAGTACTACTAATATTTTATTTAAAAAACTAGATTTAAAAAATAACTGTGATTTTAATAATTAGCTTAATTTTTTTGGTGTACATTGGTCGACTTTAGATACAGAGTATGATACCCAGAACCACTAACAGTAAGACGATAATATGTATTCTTAATTTTAATTCATCGTTTTTACAAGGCTTGCCAGCACCATTATAAAAAATAATTTGCATTGAAAATCAAGGGATAAAAATAAAAAGGGAAATTTAACTATATATTTTAAAATAAAGAGAAATCTAATGAGAATATAATGAGAAATGAAATAAAACTTAAATAACAACTTGCAATTTTTATTTTAATTAATTGTATTTTTTAAATAGTTTTTATGAGTGACCCTGTGTTTTTGTGAGTTATTTTTCAAAGTAAACCAAGCAATAAAAAAGAAAAACAACTTTTAATTAAATTTGTTTACACTAGAATTCAATTCGTCATAAAATAAAAAAATCAACTTAATTTTCTACTCAAAACAAATTCTTTATTATAAACAGAAATCTCTCAATATTTGAAAAATAAAGTTTTTCTGATACATATAGGTGTAATTGTAAAGTACTTTACAATAGTTTTCATATATGTGCGATTCTCGTTTTAATTCTGAAAAATAAATAAATAAATGAATAAAAAATTCGAAATAATTAAAAATATCAAACGCTTTTAGCATAAAAAAAAAACCCAACTTAATATTACTCCAACTTCTACAGTATGGTATATCAGATAAAGTATCTCCTAAATTTGAAAAAAATTAAAAAAGAAAATAATATTTTTAAACCTAAATAAATCTCACAAGAGTTTTTATTTACCATGCCTAAATTAAAACAACCACCTACCAACCTAAATAAAATACAACCTTAAGCCATGCTGTTAAATAAAAGGGGGAAATTATTTTAATTCGTCGTATTTTTAAAATGATTTTTATGAGTAATCCAAAGTTTTTGTGAGTTATTTTTCAAAGTAAATCATGCCGCCAATATATATATATATATATATATATATATATATATATATATATATATAACGATTTTAGCCTGAAAAGAACTTTAATTTATTCCAACTTATACAGTATGGTATATCAGATAAAGTATTTTCCAAATTTAAGACAACTAAAAAAGAATATTTTTAAGCCTAAATAAACCTCACATAGTTTTTCACGTATGATTTAAACAACCATTAAATTTGTTCTGCTTTGCAATAATTTTTATCGTAATTAAGAAGTATTTTTTCACAAATACGTAATACGTACTGATCAGAACATTTAATTTTATCTAATGTTTATTTATAGAATTAGAATATTTCTCCGATTAGATCAAGCTGCCATACATCATCAAAAGTTCACAAATTAATTATTTATCTGATTTTAGGAAAAAATTCTGTTAAAAAAATTAATCAAACAGTCTAAGCGATTCAAATTTTTTTTTTTTTCGTAAAACATAGTGAAATAACTTAAAAATCAAGTTTCGTCGAATTTCGAGATCATACAAAGATTTGAAAATAAAATCCTGCGTATGATTACAAATTCATTCTGGTTTTTCCGAACTGAGGATATCAGACGTGCTCTTTCCCTCGCAAGTTTTAAACAATTTGTGTATAAAATTGCAAAAAAAATTTTATAACTCCATTCCCAAAATTAATAAGTCTGTTTTGAATGATCTCAGCAACTATGATGACGACATTTCCGATTTCAAAAATCGCAAAAGACCTCGCGCTGTTCTGAATAGTATTCATTAACGTTTCGATGTCCTCCTTTCCGAATTGTCGTGCAGTTTAACCTCTGAGTCACAATTTCCCCTTCAATCGTTTTTGTTTGTTTCTATTGTTTACATTTGTTATTACCTTCTTGAAATTATAATAATAATATAAAGAAATTATATATGCATACATTTTTTTATTAATTAATAAAAAATATGAATAATTAATAAGTTGTATTTTTTTAAAATAAATTAATATTATATATATATATATATACATTTTACTCCTTTTCTATCTAATCAATGGGCTTAAGAAACTTCTCTCATTCACAAAGCAGGAGATAGAGGTTGCTAGGCAACCAATGTTCTCCGTCAATCTGGCAAATTGCCGTCAAATCAAGATTCGTTCGGAAAATAAATTCGAATCCAAGATTATTTGTTACAAAGTTCAGAGCATAAATGCAAGAATGTTGTGGAATATGTGTAAGTTTGGAAACATTTTAACGAATCAATCAATCAACTAGGGATATTGAGCTAGTGGAAGAAAGAAATTTGTTGTTAGTACAAAGAATCCAAAGCTTCGAATTTTGTTCTGCTAGAAGGACGAAAAAATTTTTCTATATAATAAATCTGGAGCTAGTGATTGCATAATGGCTTGAAAAAAAAAGATTTTAAAAAAATAACTTCTTGCGTTCACTAAACAAAACGAAGGTGAAGTTAGATGAAGGAGTGCATGTTCTTTCCTGGAGTAGGTAAGTTCGAATTTATTTATGATACCACATAGACTTAAAGACCACATAGACCACAAGGAACTTTTAAATAATCATTTAATACACGAAGATTTTCTGATACATATAGAAGTTATTGTAAAGTACTTAGCAAAAGTTTTCACGTATGTGCGATTCAACAAACAAACAAAATTAAACGATTTTAGCTTGAAAAGAACTTCAACTCCAATGTTTTGATATTTTTTAAAAAAATGTAAAAGATATCAAAAGATTTTAGCACTAAAAGAAACTTAATTTATTCTAACTATAGCATACGTATATCAGACAAAATATTTTCCAAATTTGAAAAAATTAAAAAGGTATATTTTTAAGCCGAAATAAAAACAAAAAATTGTCACAAAATTTTTCGCGTAAGATTTAGACCATTATTAAAGTTGTTCTGCTTTGCATTTTTTTTTAATCTTAATTAAGAAATATTTTTTCACACTTAATATATCGCAATAAAAAAAGTCGTCAAAAGTTAAAAGTTCACAAATTAATTATTTGTTAGCTCTTAGAAAAAAGTTGTATTAAAAAAAATAATCAAACTGTCTAAGTGATTTAAAAAATTTTTTTTTTTTATCTTAAAACATAGTAGAATGACACAGAAATCAAAATTTGTTCAGAAAATAAATTCAATTTTAAGATTATTACAAAGCCCATTATTTGTTATTTATTTGTTACTTTTGCTCAAAGCTATTTATTTGTTACAAAGCTCAGAGCATAAATGCAAGAATGTTGTGAAATATGTGTAAGTTTGTAAACATTTTAATGAATCAATCAATCAACTAGAAATCATGATCTAGGGGAAGGAAGAAATTTGTTATTAGTACAAAGAATCCAAAGCTTCGAATTTCTTCTGCCAGAAAGTCGAAAGAATTTTTCTTAGTGGTTGCATTATCGTTTGGAGAAAATAAAAATAAAAGAATTCTAAAAAAGATAACTTATTGCATTCATTACACATGATGATGGAAAAGTTAGAGGTGGGTTTGCAGTCCTTTTCTGGAGTAGGTAAGTTTGAATTTACTTATGATACCATATATGCATTATGATATTTTTAAGAAACTTTCAAATAATCATTTAAAAAAATTCGGTCGTGGCAAATTGCGTAACTAGCAGGCAAGAGGGCAGAGGTTCGAATCCGCTGGTGTTGTTGTTGTAGTCATTTCTTTCAAAAACGAGGAGTTCAATGGTGACAGTATAAGTATTTTGCAACTATACCTGGTAGGAATTTTGTGTGTTTTTCATATGACACGTAAATGCGGGTAATTAACCTTAACAGTACCCCCGAAGGCATTGTTCTTCCCCACTTCCCCAATGGGCTGTTCGGGGCCTGATAGCCGAGTGGCTAGAACTTTGAAGCTCGGTACCACAGGTTTCGGGGTCGAGTCTCGGCTGTGCCATGGATGTTTGGAGTGGTTCGGAATCCACTTTAAACTGTAAGTCCCTGTCTGTTTAGCCCTCCTGCGCACAAAATGACCGTCGAACGACAAACCAAACCAAACCAATGGAGTTCTCGTGGTTTATATGAGGCCCATCATTGTTCTAATTTTAACTTTCTAACTGAAGGAGCTGCATAGCTTTAGGCAGGGGTGATGCGGCCTGATGGACAATTGGCTAGCGCTCTGGCCTTTGGTACTACAGGCTTCAAGTTCGAATTCTGACGTATGGATGTTTGTTAATAGTTCGGAATCAATGTTAAACTGATGGTCCCGGTCTAATCAGCCCGAAGTGTGCAAAAAAATGACCGTAGAGCGACAAACTAAGATAAACTAACTAGGTAGGTGAGAGGTTTAGTTTTTCGCCCAACAGTCATTTTGTGCACACGAGGGACCGGGATCTACAGTTTAAAGTGGATTCCGAACCACTCACAAACACCCATGCCACAGCCAAGATTCGAACCTGAAGCCTATGACACCAAAGGCCAGAGAACTAGGTGTGCAGAGGAGAAAAAATAATTACCAGAATAAAAATATTAAATGCTGCTTTCAATGTTCTAATTTGGTTATTTTACAATTGTAAGAAGAAATTAAAACATTTTTCTCCGTCATCAGATTTGAACCCAGTAGAATATTTAACCAAAATAGAATTTTAAAAAGTTGAATTCGGTAACATAAAATTTTCTCAAAACAGCATCTAAAATCTGTACATTGGAGCAAAATATGCCCGGAATTTACTGAAAATTTACTTCGAATCTGTATAAGACGATTACAGATATTTTTAAAACTCGAGAATATTCAACCACATACTAAAATTGGCTTAAAAAGCAGCTGAAAGATTTTTTTTTGTGCTTAATTGTTCTTACGAAAACACGAAAAAAATTCTTATTAAAAGTTTTCTGAGTTTCTTACAAAAATTTTTATTTCCTTACGAAAAATTCTAATTTCTGAAAATTCTTTTCTTACGAAAACTTTTTTTTTTTTTTTTTAACATTAATTCTGTTCTTGTTTCTAATGCAGCTGGCAATACAGAAGTTAATCTTTATGCTATAGCCAAAGGCTGCAAAACAGTTACTCATTTAGCACTAATCAGGAGGCACGTGTAACTTTGAAGATAGGCTACGAACGCGAGTAACACTACCTCCACAACGCTCTACGATCTTATTAGACCGCGACCTACCGTTTAAAGTGAATTCCGAACCACTACAAACATCCATGGCACCGCCGGGACTCGAATCAAAAACCTGTGGTACCGAGCGCCAGAGAGCTAACCACAAGGGTCCTCAGGCCCCTTCATGAATTCTTTCTTCATGCATTATTGTATTTTAAACTAATTTATTAAAAAAAAATAAAAATATATAAATAAAATGAAAAATATGTTAATGCCAAACGATTTCAAAGCAATACATTTTAGAAAATTGTCTTGTCAATTTTGTATGTAATTTGGATATATGACACATATTAGCGAAAATGTTTTGAAGCATTGTAATTAAATAAATAGTTTATGAATTTTAAATACATCTAACTTAATTATTTTGATTAAGAATTTAACGATATCATTTTAAAATAAATGGAATAATTGGTCTTCTAATTTAAGCTATTCAAATGAAAAGTGGTCGTCTTAGACTTTTAATATTGTGCCTTTTCATAATTCATTCTTTAAATACCGAATTTGTTTCATTAACATAAATCATATTATAATTGTGGTATAAAAACTTGTATTCTTAAAGATAACATGAGACCAGTTTTCATTTCTTACTAATTATATGTAGCAAAAATTTCATTTAATGATGCTTTTTAGATAATGAAGTTTTTAGACCTTTGCTTTTAATGGTTTTTTTACAAAAATTAATTTTGTGTTTCACGAAAGATTTTTGAATGAATCTATTTTTTTTTTTTTTTTCAAAACTTCGGAATTTCTATTATTTATTTTGCTTTTTTTAAAAAAGTTTTATGGATAAAAATAAATTAATAGTTTGATGATGTTTTGAATAAATTATTACTAATTATAATAAACATTTAGTAGCAAGTATGCATATGATATTGACCTATAGTTAAATTTTGGTATTCTGCTTGTGATGTTCATAAATATCTGCAAATGGTAGCAAAGAAGAATTCATGTGTGCTATTATCAGATTTTCATCAATCAATGAAATGTAATTTGAATGCTCATAATAAAAGCAATATTTTAATAAAAAATTAACTTTTCATATGATTTCGTTTATATCGAGAAAAAAAATTCCCAAAGAAATGACCGTAGAGCGACAAACTAAACTAACTAATTAAGTAGGGGTGAGGTATGCAAAGGAGAAAAACGAGACTTTTATCAGGATAAAATTATTAAGCATACTGCGTTCATTGATTTATTATGGATACTTTACATTTGTAAAAAAAAATTAAAACATCTCAGTCATCTGATTTGAACCCAGTAGAACATTTAACCGAAATAGAATTAAAAAAATAGAATTCAGCAACATAAAGTTTTCCCAAAGCAACATCAAAAAATTGTAAATTGGAACAAAATAGACCCGGAATTTACTAAAAATTATTTCGAATCTATATAAGACGATTAAAGATCGGGAAGACGGGATTACTCGGGAATATTCAATCAAATACTAAATTGCTTAAAAAGCAGCTAACAGATTTTTATTGGGCTTAATTTTTCTTACGATAATACGAAAAAAATTCTTACGAAAACTTTTCCGAGTTCCTTACAAAAATCTTTCTTTTCTTACGAAAAATTCTAATTCTAATTTCTAAAAATTCTTTTCTTACGAAATCTTTTATTTTATTTTCTGTTTATTAACATTAATTCTTTAATCATGCATTATTGTATTTAAAACTAATTTATTTAAAAAAATAAGAATATAAATTTAATCTTTATGTCATAAGCAAGGGCTGCACCTCTGTTACTCATTTAGCACTATCCAGGGGGCGCTTGTAGCTTGAAGATATGTTAAGGACGCAAATAACACTACCCCCACAACGCTTTAGAATCATGTTAGAATGGGACCTACTGTTTAAAGTGGATTCCGAACCACTACAAGCATCCATCTCACCGCCAAGACTCGAACCCGAAATCTGTGCTTAGAGCACTAGCCATATTTAATTAGGGCCTGAATGGCCGAGTGGCTAGAGGCTCTGGCGCTAGGTACCACAGGTTTCGGGTTCGAGTCCCGGCGGTGCCATGGATTTTTGTAGTGGTTCGGAATCCACTTTAAACCGTAGGTCCCGGTCTAATAGGATCGTAGAGCTTTACGGGGGCATTGTTACTCCGCGTCCGTGGCTTATCTTCAACCAACCTGGCTTATCTCCAACGTGGCTTATCTTCAATCTTTGCCAACCTGGGTAAGGCAAAGTGAGTAACATCTGTGCAGCGCTTGCCTTAAGGCATCCAAGACCAAGCTGTCTTAGCTGTTTGCCAGCCGCATTAGAACAACAAAAAAAAAAAATATTTAATTTGCATATATGATGCATGTTGTTGAAAATTTTTTGAGGTATTATAGATAAATAAATAGTTTAAATAAATCTAATTTAAATTTATTGATTAAAAATTTAATGACGTAATTTTAAAATAAATGAAATAATTGGTCTTTTATTTAAAGCTATTCAAATAAAAATGGACCTCACAGAATTTTAATATTGTGCCTTTTCATAATTCATTCTTTAAATACCGAATAATGTGTTCCATTAATGTAAATTATATTATAATTGTGGGATAAAAAGGTTCTACATTTAAATTAGCATACGACCAGCATTCATTTCTTGTAAATTATATGCAGCAAAAATTAGATTTAATGATGCTTTTTAGGTAATGAAATTTTGTAACCTTTGCTTTTAATAGCTTTTGGGGTAAAAATTAATCTTGAGTTACACGAAAGGTTTTTGAATGAGTATTTTTTTTCAAATCTTTGGAATTTCTAACATACAGTTTGCTTTTATTTTGAGAAAGTTTTATACATTGTGTCATAATGTTTTGAATAAATTATTTATAATTATAATAAACATTTAATGCCGTGTATAAGTATGTTATTGACCTATATTTATTATGGTATTCGGCTTGTGATGTTCATAAAAAAACAGCAAATTATAAGAAAGAAGGATTTGTGTATGTTGTTATCAGTGTAGCATTTTTCCCGTGAGAAAAGTTGTAGCATTTCGTTCCCAGGAGAGAAGAATGTATATTCTTTAACAAGTGCATAATAACAACCTATCACTCAAATTTCACAGAAGATAAGCAGTGTTTTGAATAATTATATTACATGCAATAGTGTTTTGTACTAATGAGAACAACCAGTCACTCAAATATGATAGCGGATATTCAGTGTCATGGATAATGAGACCTCATGAAATTAGCGTTTGCATGTACGACCTTCACAGGTTGATATATGGATTGCACCACGAGTTGTTGCATCGTGATCGACCATAGGCTATGAAAATGTCTACTGCAATGAGAAGTGAGGGAAGCTGTTTCCTCCCCTTTTGACGGATTTTCTTAAAGGAAGGTTTTTGAAGAAGGAGTGTTGTACGACGAGTCGACAAGAAAAGGTCTTTGTCTTTTACTCTGAAGTGACTGAACAAGCCGGAGTTTCCACCTGTTTTCAAAGTGAGCCCCTTGTGGTATCACGCCATGTGATAATTAAGTTCTGTTGCAGACTACATGTTTTAGATTCGCCGTAAATTCGAGAACTCTGAAATTCTCCGTCCTCGGAGTGAACTGCATTTGTAAATCAAATTTATATCGCAGCCAGGTCACTCATCATTGATTTTAGTTGCTGATTATTTTTAAAATTTAATTTTCTTTTGGTTTTTTTTTAATACATTACACTCATGGGTATAATGTAATAGAAGCGCTTATGTGGTGCATTCTGAATAGTACTACATTTATATATTTTCGCGCATCCTTAATTGTTTTTTTTTTTTGTAAAAAATGACAGTTTAATATTTAAATATTAATATTAATTTCTCACCTGATGTGTGTCTCCATACTACATGATTTCCAACTTCTACTACTCTTTCTGGTACAACTATAAACTTGGATCGACTGCCAATCTTCATAGCAGTCGATAATCTTCTCGTTTTGTACTGGGTGAGGAAGTAAGGTACCCACTGAGGTGGCTTTTCGGGTTCGACACCATATGCAATGGTGTCATTCTCCCAATAGAGGTAGAAGAATGTGTTCTTGAAAACAAAACTGCCAGGTTTTCCCCTTATGTGCTTGTTGTCTTCCTCAAGCTGGTTGAGCATGTCCAAATAACTTTCATGTTCTCTCGGGATGATGTACTCGTCAAAGTCTAGAAGGATCACATAATGGAACAGGTACATTGTCCTGAAGACGCAATCATTCAGAGACGAGAAGATTGCTTCCGTTCGAATCTCTTTTTGGGACAACACTGGAAGACTCCACGGTAGAACTGTCACAATGTTTTGGCTGATGTAATGTCTCAGAAGGACATCTACATTCGGTCCCACTGTGTGGTTGTAAAAGAAAAAGTGTTCCACCCCTAGAATGCGATGGAATTCGATAAACTCTAACAACCAGGTGGCTCTGTCGTAGGAGTAGTGAAGAGGTTTTACACACACAGCTAGATCACCCCTTGGCGATGCTATGTTTTCTTTATTTTGATGTACAGGCAACATGGCAGAGAATGTGAAATTACGATTTAAGGATACTAAGACTTTTAATGGTGGGAGTGTATTCTTAGGAACTTCACAAGATAAGAAACAAGAAGAATATCTTAGCTTCCAATGCTCGTTCATGACTTTTCTTACCACTCTGGCATCCATAGTCTTGCCATCAGACATTTGCAACCTACAAAAGACTGCTGGTGGATTCTTTGTTACCATGATGGCAAGAATTCTAACATTGTTGTTTTGTTCGAATCTATCATCCCAAAACGCTGAATATACTAGAAACTTATGACGATCTCTTGGACTGTTTGCTTGAATCCAGTCGTTAAGGCTAGTTGCTATTCGACCTTTAATATCCTGGATTGGTGGTTGTTCACTGGTTGGAAATAATCTAGGATGGGCTAGGGCCCTCAAGACATCTCTATTTGTAAGTTTCTTCGGAGTTATATACTTGACTTGCCTGGAACTCAGTTTTAATCGAGATTGTTTACCACGGTATTTGACCTTGATGATAGGCAAATGTTTTGGAGGATCCATTGGTGGCATGTTGTCAATAACATTTCTATCTGCAGGTGTAGAGATTTCGCTATTCTTACTAGTTCTATATACAGAAACTGCTTGAGTCTGACCTTTAAAATTTTCTTGTTTACCTATCTGACGTTTGTTTATAGATTTATGATTTGAAGTCAGTTCTAAGGCTTGCTTTGTGAATTTTGCTGATTGAAACTCATCAAGTCTGGACGTCACATGGTCATCAGCCATTTCTAACTCTTGAATCATGACTACATACACAATGGCACCTATTACCGTCATCATGATAATATTGTAAAGCGTAAACAGTCGTCGAAATATGATACCACATTTGAAACGGAATCCTGCGATAATACGTCGAGATTTTGACATACCAATTTTATTTAATAAAATAATTTCACTGAATTAATATAAATAAAGTTAATTTAATCTTAACTTAGTTCCAATTGTTATTAAACTCCTTTTAAAAATATTTGAAGCAAATGACTGCTTTCTTGCGTATGAAATCAAATTAGTACATAAACTATATTCCATGATATTAAGTTTTAGATACAACTGCGTGGTAAGTAATCAGATTGTAGATAGATATTCTAAGATATTTTATGGCAATTTATATCTCATGTTAAATGTTCCATTTTTTTAATATCATTAATTATCGTTAGATGTCACTTTTTACTAATAAATAACTTAAAAACTGTGTAATGTTATCAGGTAGTTCGACCTTGAGGTAGTAAATTTTCTTTATACAAAAGATATTAAAAGTCATTGCGTTTAATAACTTCATTGCATTCAACGTCAGCAACTATATTCTTTGAAGAACATGAAAATTAGCGTTTCTTCCTGAAACGAAAAATAGTTATTATTTATAATTGAAAAAAAATTACACAAAAGTAATAAAATAAAATATTAATATATTACTTAATTGTTTTTGAATTATAATCTCAAATAAAACGGTTTCTACGTTTGCGGGCAAGAAAAGGTTGAGTTGAGTTCTCCTCGTTAGCCAGCGCATTGTTATAACAAGTTCTAATTTTTTCGCGCGCTTTTATTTCAAATAATAAAAAAAATCGCTCCTCAAATAGAACTTTAATGTTTTTAATATAATATTTTATTTAATTATATATTTTTTTAATAATATCTTATTTTCAATATTTATGTTCGTAATATTAACAAAAATAGAAATAAAAAGGCAATTTCTTTTTTTGCAATTACAAAAATTGTTAATTAAAATGTATTAATTAATTATTAGTAATTACGCTGCATAGACGTTACTCACTTTGCATTACCCAGGGGACGCGTGTAACTTGGTAGACGCGCCCCATTTGGTAGAAATCTAGAGCATGCCCACGAACACGTATGGGTTGGCTGAAATGAAAAAGGGCAGCTTCTGTTGGGATGGTGCACCCGTAGGTAGAAGCCTGACTTGTCTTCGTAACGCTCTACAGTAATATTAGAAATAGACGTACACCCAGGAGGTGCATGTAGCTTGAAGATAAGCCACGGACGCGGAGTAATAATGCCCCCGCAACGCTCTATGATCCTATTAGACCGGGAACTACGTCCTAAAGTGGATTCCGAACCACTACAAACACCCACGGCAACACCGATACCTGTGTTACTGAGCGCCAAAGCGCTAGCCACTCGACTATATACAGAGTCCAGTCACATTAATGCGACCACCACCTACTTTCGACGTCAACGTGAAATAACCAATCCCAAAAGGCAGGTGGCAGCACACTGCAGTGGAGTCTATATAAAGAATTCCACTTAATACCACTTAAATACCACGTTCCACAGTCCACTTAATGTCAGAATATTTTTTTTTGTTCTAATCCAGCTGGCAAACACTTAGACAGCTTGGTCTTGGACGCCTTAAGGCAAGCACTGCACAGATGTTACTCACTTTGCATTACCTAGGGGGCGCGTGTCACTTGAAGATAAGCCACGGCCGCGGAGTAACAATGCCCCCGCAACGCTCTACTATCCCATTATGACCGGGACCTACGGTTTAAAGTGGATTCCGAACCACTACAAACACTCATGGGCAACGCCGGGATTTGAACCCGATACCTATGGTACCGAGCGCTATATATATATATATATATATATATATATATATTACGCCATCTCTCGTCTTCTATTCTAATATTGAGCTGCGTATGATGTTTCGGAAAAGGTGTGCAGCGAGAAGGGGTTTATCTTTCTTACCTTTAGAGGGGCATATTCTTCCTAGAAATGGCGACTGATTCCTTATCGCAAGTTCCAAACCGTCTGGCAATCAGCCGAAGAATTGGAGGTCACAAAGTAGTAAATGCAGCGGGCGAAGCGGTTAAAGTGTGTTGACAGGTACTCCCCAGGAAAGTCAGATTTTCCCCCTTCTTTTCTCTATTTTTATTCACGCCTACTAACCCCAAAGTTCTGACTGCAATTTATGCAGAAGATACAACTATCCTTTGCAAGAATAATAACATAAATGTCTTTCTGTCATCCTAACAAATCATCTTTAAGTCCTTAATAAGTGGCTTGACAAATGGAAAATTGCATTAAATATTGATAAAACTGCAGTAGTCTTCTAGTCAGTAGGTAATAAAATAAAAAACGGAATATAAAAATTAACGATACCCTAATTCCATGGAAAATTAGTTCAAAATATTTAGATATTTACTTAGACCAGCACCTTACATGGAAAAATCATTTCGAATAAACAAAAAAATAAATTCAGTATATTCATTTTATCAATAGACATTCCAGCATGAGTAGGACAAATAAAATTCGCTTGTACACAGCAATTCTGTGGCCTATAATTATTTTATATTTATCGTAACTTAATCGAAGTCAAAATTTTTAATTTGCTAATTTTTTCGCATTGTCAGTAAAAAAATATTACGAATTTATGTTGTTGTTGTTGTTTCTTATCCCACTTGGCTGGCCAAGCCCACGAGCCCATATGGACTCATGATTGAAGGGGAAGGAAGCAGCTTCTGTTGTGATGGAGCACCCGTAGGTAGAAGCCTGACTTTTGCTCCGTGACGCTCTTACAGTCATACAAGACCGGGACCTACGGCTTAAAGTGGATTCCGAACCACTACAAACATCCATGGCACCGCCGGGATTCGAACCCGAAACCTGTGGCACCGAGCGCCAGAGCGCTAGACACTCGGCCATTCAGGTCCCAAATTTGCCAACGGCACGCAGTGTTCCCAGGTGGTCACCCACCCAAGTACTGACCGCGCCCAATGATGCTTAACTTCGGTGATCTAAATAGAGAAATAGAGAAATTATATGAAATTTTTCAAGGAAAAAGAAATTTTACCTCATTTACACAGAAATCCAGAGTTCTACAAAATGACAGTATAAGAAACAGTGTGCTATTGCATTGAAGAGAATTTCGCTTAATTGGTGTTTCGGCAGTATTTGAGATACCATATTTTTCGTGTTACGATAATGACTTGTACTTTTTTGGAAATAAATGCAGGATAATGCTTGTAAATAAATATATCTTAACGCAATAGATACAGAACTGAATTTATTGCCTGGAGTTTGTCAAAGCTTCAGCAATTAAATGTGCCGCCAAGACAATTTCACCAAAACCGCCACAGCAGTGATTCTAAAACTTTATGAATTTTTGCTTTTCGGTTTCTTGAAAAAAAAATGATCATTTCTCTTATATTCTTTTAAAATTTAAATTTTATAAATTTACACATTAATTTTTGAATTTTTATTTATTTCTTTTATTAACTGCTGCTTTTATTTAGCGATTTTCTTTAAAATATGCAAAACAAATCGGATAAAATATTATAGCACCATTAATGCAATTATTATTCAGAATGAAGATAAATTAATTAATTTTATGCACGACAAATTCTAAATAAAGCTTAACATAAAAAAAAAAACTACCATTTTAAAAAATAATAACAAAATACAAAAGTTAAATAACGGTTAAACTTCTGTATTTGTTATTAATTTTTTTACAATTATTTATAACTGTTAAACTTTAATAACAGTTATAGTTAATTTAAAGGGGCCTGATGGCCGAATGGCTAGCGCTCTGGCGTTCGGTACCACAGGTATCGGGTTCAAATCCCGGCTTTGCCCATGGGTGCTGTAGTGGTTCGGAATCCACTTTAAGCCGTAGGTCCCGGTCCTAACAGTATCGTAGAGCGCTGCGGGGGCATTGTTACTCCGCGTCCGTGGCTTACCATCAAGTTACACGCGCCTACTGGGTAGTGCAAAGTGAGTAACATCGGTGCAGCCCTTGTGGCGAAAGATCACGGTCTATTTGCCAGCTGCATTAGAAGGAAAAAAAAATTAGTTAATTTAAAATTTTAATTAAACTTTTTAAATTATAACTGTTATATTTATTAACTGTTAAACCTTTTTTTATCCTATGTTCGTTTCCGACCTCTTGATCCTTAGTGAACGAGTAGCTCAATACAATAAAAAATGTGAAAAACAAATACTAAATAAGACATTGACAGTAACACATAAAGGGATACAGTAAAGAACAGTAGGGCCTAGGATGAGGTGCTCTCCAGTCCTGGGCACGTCACAGTCACAAAATGGGCAGATATATGTAGCAGTCAGTCCTATTCTACTATACAGGTGACTCTGTAAATAATCATGGCCCGTAACAAGTCTGAAGCAGATCACGCCGACCGCTCTAGGCAACTAGGAATTCTTGTTGACTTATTTAATAAGGAATTCCAGTTTTCTCAGAGGCCTTCTCTCTATACAGGTTGAAAAGGTTGAATTTAATAGAGAAATATATACTTAATCATCTTATATGACGCAAAGGAAAAGGAGGATCAGGTTGCATCATTTGTGAACCATTTTTTGCCAACATAGCCTGCTCATTTCCATACATCCCGAAATGGGTTGAAATCCACTGCAGAGCAATGAGTTTCCCGGTGTTCAACAGCCTAGCTATCTTTACTATGCAATTTCTAGAAATTTTCACATTCACTGTTAAGCCGATAATACCACAGAAATTAAATAAATAATTAACAAAAAACTAGTTTAAATTGGCTTATTAATTAGTATAGCAGAACATCCAAATTATAACCAACAGCCTCATAAAAAAAACAAACTTAGATACAAAGTTGGGCTTGGTTATAATTGTAAATAGATCAAAGTTTCAACTAAATCATTTTTTCGCAGTCCCCTAACAGACCAAATACCCAAATTTGAGAAATACTATGATATATCATAAAAACAACATTTTTATTTTGCGGCAATATATTAAATGCAATATTTATTGATTAACCAATGGAGTAGTTAAACTACAATGATTAAAAATGAATTTGAAGAAAAGTTAGATTTTGGCCCCATATTTGCCATTTTTAAAAGAGATGTGATGAAACTTTTACAAAAATTTCAAGCATGACCATTACATTTAAAGCCGAGTTTTCACCATATACTAAAATCTCACGTCTTAGAATGCCAGGAGCCTGATTTCTAGCCTTGATTCTGATTTATCTTAAATGTACACGTTAGAATTCAATTATTGATTGTTTTTTTAATTTCAGTCAAGTTAAAGTTTGATCTTTTATAGATAAGCTTGAAAATGTTTTCCGATTTATATATTATTTTGAAGAACGATAAAACAGTCATAATAGTTTAAAGCTCATGTAGGAATTTAAGTATTTTATAACTTTTCGTTCTAATTTTGTTTATTCTGGTGTTAATTGCAACATTAGTGTCTGTTTGTTAAGAAAAAGGAAAGAAATAGGAATAATTACTGATTATCAAATATTTTTCATAAAAATTTTAAATTTGTAACTTTTATAATAATGATAAAGTGAATGATGTAATAAAATTTTGTAATACTTTAAAAAAATTTTTTATTAAAATGCTCACAAATTTTAATAATTACAATGTACAGAATATCTAGCAAATATATTTTAGAACTGAACGTTTAAACAGGCAATCGAATTCTATATTTTTTCGAGTAATTTTGTTTCTATAAGTATTCATCAAAGAAAAAAACAAATGTTCAAAGAAATGAGATATATTATTCTAAGTTTTTTTAAAGATTTTTTGTCATATTTTAGTCCAACAAACTTTGGTAAAAAAGCAAAATAACAATTTGGCTATAAAACAATAACATTTGATATAATAGCAAATTAACAATAAATTTATCTGTAGTGTAATACATTTAGGCGATAAAGCAAATAAATTTTGACAGAATAGCAATTTAACGATAAATTTGGTGTTAAATATGGAAAATTGTAAAGAAAAATTGAATCTATGTGAATTTTGATGATATTTGTGAAGCGATTAATTTTACGCAGTGAATTTCATGTTTATCTCTTGACTGTTACTGTCATTATCTTTATGATCTCTTTTGCAACTTAAAGTATCTCTTACTATTTATTTTACTTAGGCTGATTAATTAAAAATTAGAATTTTAATAAATTTTTCTTTTGAGAAGGAGTTACAATATTTATTATTTAAAAATAATTTGTATACAATTATTAAAATCATAAATTTTAATGTCATTGTGGCCAAATCGCAGTATAGGGTCCGTTAGTATTTGGCTTCAAAAATTCTTTTTGCTAAAGCCAAGCAAATGTAAGGAAAGTGAATTGCCAAGAATTTAAGAAATCTGGGTTACCACATTTGGTGATTTAATGTTGGAGTCACAAATATCGCCGAATCCTAACGGCCCCTATTTTGCGATTTGACCGTCATTGTAATCTTTTTTTTTTCTTTCTTTCTAATGCAGTTGGCAAATAGGCCGCGATCTTTTTATGCCATAAGGGCTGCACCGATGTTACTCACTTTACAATACCCGGGTAGTGCAAAGTGAGATAAGCATAAGCTACGGGCGCGGAGTAACAATGCCCCCGCAACGCTCTACGATCCTATTAGGACCTAGACCTACGGTTTAAAGTGGATTTCGAACCACTACAAACATTCATGGCAACGCCGAGATTTGAACCCGATACCTGTGGTACCGAGTGCAAGAGCGCTAGCCACTTGGCCATTCAGGCCCCTCATTGTAATCTAATAGACTGAATTTATTTGTTAGAAAGTGTTAAGAAATTGTAAAAGAACAATGCAATTTGCTGCAGTGATAAGGTTACATACCGCTTATCACTCAAGAGTAAAAAATTGTAAATAACCGGAAAAATTGAAAAAAATTGTAAATAAATATATTTAATTACAATTCATTCTTAATCGCGATTGCTTTAATTTAGGTAGCATTTTTTAAAATTATTTTGAAATTGTAGTAATTAATACTTAATGGATTTAATGTAAATAAACTTAAAATTTTTTGGATTAAAAATAATATTACATGATTGAAGTAAAGAAAGTGAAATTAACTATTAAAATCTCTAAATATAACTAATAAATCTCTAAAGATTATTAAAATCTCTACATACAACTAATAAATTTCTAAAGAATATTAAAATCTCTACATACAACTAATAAATTTCTAAAGAATATTAAAATCTCTACATACAACTAATAAATCTCTAAGGAATATTAAAATCTCTAAATACAACTAATAAATCTCTAAGGAAAATTAGTAAAATCTCTCAATATAATAAATCAAAGCTTATATATGGATATTTGTAGTATGGATATTATTAATATATATGGATATTTGTAGTGATTTGGAATTCACTTTAAACCGTAGGTCCCGATCTAATAGGTTCGTAGAACGTTATGTGGATAGTGTTATTCTACGCTCGTAGTGTATCTTCAAACTACATGGGCCCCCTGGGTAGTGCTAAATGAGTAACGTCGGTGAAGCACTTGCTTATGCCATAAAGATTAACTGTCTGTATATTGCCAGCTGCATTAGAAAAAAAAAGATTCTGAACATAAATCTCTTAAGAAATAATTTTCGTTGATAAATTTAAATCGATGTCCTGTAGTTTATAATGGAAAAAATTATATAGACATATATTTTAAAGGACATGCACAGTATACTGCAGTATCCAATGCATTTGAAATTATAAACATGAATAATATGGCTTTCACAATACATGTTATATCCATCGTGTTTCGACATTTATTCAGAAAATTAAATACATATTAAAGTTTCTAAACATAAATATATGACAAATCTTTAACAAAAAATAATTTTAGTTAGCAAATTCAAATCGATGTATTATAGTTTATGCTGGAAAAAATTATAGAAATACATACTTTAAAGGAGATGCATCGTATACTGCAGTATCCAATACATTTAAAATTATGTTGTTGTTGTTCTAATGCAGCTGGCAATACAGAGACAGTTAATCTTTATGCCATAAGCAAGGGCTGCGCCGCTGTTACTCATTGAGCACTACCCAGGGGCATGTGTAGTTTGAAGATATGCTGCTACGGACACGAGTAACATTACCCCCACAACACTCTACGATCCACGAAATTATAAAAATGAATAATATGGCTTTCTCAATACATGCCACAACCATCATATCTCTACATTTATTTAGAAAATTATGTATCAAAATTTCTAAACATAAATATACAATAAATGTGTAAGAAATATTTATATATATTTAAGAAATAATTTTAGTTGATAAATTTGAATCTATGCATTTTAGTTTATAATGGAAAAAAAAATATATAAATACATACTTTAAAGAAGATGCACATTATATACCGTAGTATCTAATACATTTGATTTTATAAACATGAATAATATACATGCTTTCTCAATACATGTTATAACTATTTACATTACTCATAAAACATGTCATGTCTACATTACTCATAAAACTGAAGCTCTGATTGGCAGAGTGTTTCGATTACATATTGAATGAGCAATATTATCCAAGCTGTTCTAATCGCCTTATCTTGGGGAAGTTTCCTGTGTTTAAGGATTGAGAATTCCTATTGAGATTTCATATTGTATATCATTATCAAATGCGTGACCTATAGTTTTAAAGAAATTTCGTGCATATGATTTTTTAATGATTAATAATAAATGGTTTGATTTCTAGAATAATTGTTTTGTGAGTTCAGGAAATTTTCTGTTGTATAGATTTATATATGGTGTTATTATAGAAGTTATAATGCAAGATTATAATTTTAATAGTTGCATAGAGGAAATATATTCGTAAACAATTCATCTAATTTATCTAATATACAATTTATCTAATATTTAATTTATGTAATAATCATTTTATCTAATATCTAATTTTATTTGCAAACAATTTATCTGATTTATCTAATATATTCGCAAATAATTAATCTAATTTATGTGTATTAACAAACAATTTATCTATAATGATACTAAAAAATCCGTTTATCTTCAGGAATGTAGTAACATTCCAACAATAGACGGAACATCTCTGTCATTCCACGGCATTATTTCTTCCATGCTGGGAACTATAGGACTGAATATTTCTAGCATTATTGCCACTGACTCGTGTAATTTCTATCTATCTATAAGGACATGGCTGTCTATGTTTTTTCATGTTAGATTCCAGGACATATACAATTTTTCTATCAATACGATTTATCTCTTTTTTTAGATTGTGAAAATAATTATGGATTTGACCAATTATGCTCTTTGCTTTTTCAGTATCTTTCACTTTTATAACATTTCCAATTCCAAGTTCAAATTATGGACTAAGAAAATCATATAGAGGGCGTGGGAATATAATTTTGGAATTATTGCTGGATTCCATCAAATTTTCTACTCGTAAAAGCTCTATCATTGTAACCTTGTTGTTGTTGTATCCCTCATGGATGGAGGTATTATTGTTGTTTGTCGCTCTACGGTCATTTTGTGCCCCCTCCCCAGACAGGGACCTACATTTTAACGTGGATTCTGAACCACTCACAAACATCCATGCTACCGCAAGGATTCGAACCTGAAGCCTGTGGTACCGAAGGCCAGAGCGCTAGCCAATTGGCCATCCATGGAAGGGGGAGGGAGAGATTGGCAGCTTTTGTTGCGATTGAGCATCCATAAGTAGATGTCTGAATTCTGCTCCGTGTCGCTGAAGAAGAAGGGCAGTGCCTTCCGGGAAGACGTTTTAGGAGGAACTACCTCGCATTTGCTTATCGCTTGGGAGAAAACCGGGGAAAACTCCCACCAGGTAGTCCGAGTAACGAGGCAAAATGTTGAGCATCCCAAGCGCTATTGAGGCCCCTCGTTTTTTGAAACAGTGTCTACAACAATGCCGCCATTGGATTAGAACTTCCAGCCTAATGCTCACGAGCGGCGCACGTTGCCACTGAGCCACGAGTATTGCAACCTTCTTCACTATAAATTTGATGAAATAGATTTATCATTTATATTTTTATAATTATTTAAATTTTTATAAATTTTAAGATATTTAATGATAGAATTCGTCAAAGTTTGTCTCGTCTTATTTGAAACATATATGAATTGCAAAAATTGTTCTCATATTTAAATTTCTTTATCATTTACATAACGAACGTATAAAGAAAACTGTTCATCAGGATATATATCCCAGGTTTCATCAGTTCACATTTAAAACTTTTTTAATGGCGCAACAGCTCCATGGTGAACCACTGCTACTAATCTGACTACTGGCAGATTTCGAGACCGGAAATGTTTTCTTTTTTACTGGGTAGGGTTGTCTGTCCTACGCTTTACAGACTTATTAGACTGGGACCTACGGTTTAAAGTAGATTCCGAACCACTACAGGCATCCGACCACCAGAGGGCTAGTCATTCACCTATAAGGCCCTTTTATGTAAAAACATGGAAGAAACGGATTTATTTATTACTTGCAATATGTGTCGTAGAGTTAAGTTTATTATGAGATATCATTGGGTTTTGAATATTCTAACTTATAATATGCAGCATTTTTGGCTGAGTGTTAGAAATGATTTAATAAATTTATGTCGGTGGTCCGATTCTTTCTTTTGAAAGAGCATAAAAATTTTCATTTGCGGCGTTTTCTATTGAAAATATTCGAAAATCCTTATATGCTCTTAAAACAATGCTTTGAATTCCAAAACAGATTAATTTTAATGTGCGGAACGAGTTTCCTTATATTTCGGTAACTTGAGATCTACATCAATAATTTGAGGGATTGATTTAATTTTTTTATCGTATCAAGATTTTCAAAAGTGCTATTCGTCATGAGGACTGTTCAATCCGTTGGTGGCTTTGTTGTAGATACTGTTTCCAAAATGAGAATACTCGATGGCGTTTGGGATGTTCAGCATCTTTCCTCGTAAGTCAGACTACTTTGTGGGAGTTTTCCCACATGCGATACGCATATTGTCATATCTCTGTATAACTAAATATTCACTAGTTTGTGAGCAACTTTTCTTACTCCAATTAAAGAAAATAGGAATTAATATTTACAATACATCTTATTTTTCAACCTTCGAATAGACAATCCAATGAAATGTGTGTACTCATGAAAATTGAAAATTTCTTTTAATTTTATCATTTCAATTGTAATAATAATAATAATAATTAAAGAATAAATAAATAAATATAATTGTCATTATGTTTCCAGAACTTTTTCAATCTTTCCAACTTTTTCTTCTGAATTGATAACTTTGCTCCTTTTTTTTGTATTACCATGGAAATTAGTAGGAAATAATAAGATGAAATAGGCATAGGATACATTTAAATGGCGATTTTAAAACAGGGAATGTGTAATAATGATAAAAGAATAATAATTGATATATCTTTTACACGTAGTTCAAATAAAAGTTGTGCGTTCATCTGTTTTAACGGTAAATTTACTTTAATAAAAGCAAATGAACAGTTTAAATATGCAAATTAGTTTTAAAAAAATTTTATAGTCCGACCTACTAGTGCGTGTAAAATTTGCAAGCGGTCAAGTCGGACGGATTCATATACAGCCGTGTTTTAGGAGATAAATAATTTCTGATAGATTTAATTAAAATAAAAATGATTTTAATCTTAAATAAGTTAAATTTCAAATTTTATAGTTTCAAAATGAGAATTAAAGGAAAAAATTCCAAATAAATATTATTTATTTTTCCTTTAAAAATTTTTTTGTACCGCGTTTGTTTGAGTAGTATCCTTAATAAGTTATCGATTCGTCCTTTTTCGCTTTTAAACCCAGTGTTTACCTTACCACTAAATAGCTGGTAGAACTGTTGACATAGTTTAATTGACGTTAACAAGTCAGCTTTCATCGATTACGTACTAAAAGTATTTGAATAAATATACTGGAAAATAACGTTAAAAATGGAAGAAAATTTTAGTCTAATATGTATAAAGCTAGAAGTTAATTTCTTCGTAAATCTTTATTTTCTATGAAAAATCTATCTATGAAGATCTTAAAAGTATTGAAATCTTAATAGCAAAAAATAACATAAATAAAAACCATATCTTTAATGAATATATACATCAAACTAAAATATTAAAAAATAAGAAGCAAAATAAAACAATAAATAAAGCAAATTATAAAAACAATAAATAAAGACATTGATTAGGAATTTAAAAAAAATGAATACCAGCACATGCAGAACAAATGTTGTCTATTACGTTTAATTCCTTATTATATTCGCAGTTTTTATATAATAGAAAAATTATTAATTAATATTATTCATAAATTATATTATTATATATTTAATTATATTATAGTATTATTTAATATTATTTCACGATTTGTGATTAAAGCGCAAACAAAAATAGACCCAGTTAAAAATATTTTTTTCTTCAAATGCAGCTGGCAAACACTTAGACAGTGCTCTTTGTTGCCTTAAGGCAAGCGCCGCACCGACGTTACTCACTTAACAATACCCAGGAGGTGTGTGTAGCTTGAAGATAAGCTACGGGTGCGCAGTAACACTACCCCCGCAAAGCTCTACGATCCTGTCAGACCGGGACCTACGGTTAAAAGTGGATTCCGAACCACTACAAACATCCATGGCACAGCCGGGACTCATAGCCGAGACCTGTGGTACTGAGCGCCAGGGCGCTAGCCACTCGACCATCAGACCTCCTAGTCTAAGATGTATAAGCTAAAAGTTGATATCGTCGTAAGTTTTTTCTAATCAATTAATTTAATTATGAAAGATCTGTCTATTTAAAAAATCTATTAATTAATCTATCTATTTTAAAAATATTGTAATCCTAAATAGGTAAAGAATACAAATAAAAACCATATCTTTAACAAATTTATACATCAAACTCAAATATTAAAAATAGGTTTGGTTTGTCCCTCTACTGTCATTTTTTGCACACTTTAAGCAAATTAGACCAAGACGGGGATTCCGAACCACTGACACACATCCATGCTACCTCCAGGATTCGAACCTGAAGCCCCAAAGACCAGAGTGTTTGCCAATTGGCAATCAGGCCGCATTAAAAATAGGAGAGGACTAGAATCAAACAATAAATAAATCAAATTATAAGAACAATAAAAAAAGACATTGATTAACAATTAAAAACAATGAATACCAATACATGCAGAACCATGGCGTCGCATTAAGTTTAATTCAGTATTATGTTGGCAGTTTTTATATAATAATATTAATTAATATTATTAAATAATATTATTTCATTATTTAAGATTAAAGCACAAACCAAAATAGATTCATTTAAAGATGAAATTCAACGAATATTATATTTTTAAAATATTTTACAAATGTTAAGATATCAAAAGCTAACAAAAGTACTTTAAACCATGTGTACACGACATGCTCCTTACTGTTTGAGTGCTATCTAAGCAATACAATAAATGCTCAGCATTTTGTTAACGTTTAAATTATTATGTAATTGAGATGTCATAATATATGAATTATAATAAACTTAAAAAAATTCAATAAATTATGCTATAACTTCATGTTTCTTATCCCACTTGGTAGACAGCAACATATAGACCTAGTCCAAGAACCCGTGTGGTCTCATGGAAGGAAGGAAAGGAGTTGCAGCTTCTGTTGTGAAGGAACACACGTTGGTAGAAGTCTGACTTGTCTCCGTGACGCTGACTTTTTAAGGGGTAGGGTTATCAGCCCTACTTTCTAAAGTGATATTATATCTGGACTGATTAATGTGAATTAAAACGAACCCTGTGGTATTGAGCATCAGAGTGCTATACACTCGGCCCATACTATAATTTAAATGCTGAATTTGATATTGTAATTATACATCTAACTTTAAATGTTTTATCTGAAGGTTTTATCAAAGCGTACTTACAAAACAAATATTATTTTAAGAAAACTATTCATTGATTCGCAAACACAAGTCAGATAAACAATGAAATATTCACACCGCATCTGATAACGCAATATCGCAATGCGTTAAGACAGTTTCCCGAATGAGATAATTTGGTTGTATTTGTAACGTTTTAATGTAATGTTAATTGCGTATCAAATAGATAAATTAAACGTTAAATAATTACAAAAATCGATAATTAGCTAAAAATAAATAATTAATAACAATATGTATTAATAGTAAGGAAATTAAATTAATAAAACGGGTCTGAAAGGCCGAATGTCTACCAATCTGGCGATGTGTGTCACAGTTTTCGGGTTCGAGTCCCGACGTTGACATGGATGTTTGTAGTGGTTCGGAATCCACTTCAAGCCGTACGTCTAATTCTAATATGATTGTAGAGCGTTAGGAAGCCAAGTCGGACTTCTACCTACTGGTGCACCATCACAACAGAAGTTACCCCCTTACCCTTAAACCATGAGTCCATACGAGTTCGTGGGCTTGGTCCAGATGATTACCAAGTGGGATAAGTAACAACAACAACAATTAATAAAACATTTATCATCATAGGCGCAACAGCCCCATGGTTGGCCAAAGACAGTATGCCTACAGACAGATTTCGAAACTTAAGACGTTTTTCTTTTTGCGAGGTAGGGTTGTCAGCCCTACGCCCAACGCTCTGCAGTCCTATTAGACCGGGACCTATGGTATAAAGGGGATTCCGAACCCCTACAAACACCCATGACACTTCCGGGACTCGAGCCCGGAGTCAAAGCGCTTGTTATTCGGCCCATCAGGCCCCTTAAAAATTGTGGAACGATTAACGACAATGCGTGTCATACTTACGCAGAGGCCATGCTAATCTTCTCTGTACAATTACAATTTTACAATTTTCGAGCTCGTTACAACTTTTTATAAATGCCGAAGCGAATACAATAAAACATTAAGTACAATTAGCTTCCAATTTCCTTTTTTTTTCACTGAAACATGTAGTCACTGAAAAATCATCATCATCATTATCATTGGCGGAACAGCCCAATGTGGACCAAGGCCGTCTACCTAGTGGTAGATTTCGAGTCGAGAGATGTTTTTCTTTTTACGGGGTAGGGTTGTCTGCTCTACGCCCAACGCTCAACAGTCATATAAGACCGGGACCTACGACTTAAAGTGGATTCCGAACCACTACAAACATCCATGGCACCGCCGGGACTCGAACCCGAAACCTGTGGTACCGAAAGCCAGAGCGCTACACACTCAGCCATTCAGGGGCCTACTGAAATATCAAAAGATTTAATTTTGTTCAACTACAAAATGAATCGATTTTTCTATTCAATAGCAATTTCACAGTTTTTTTAACAGCAATTTTGATTAACAGAAATGTTTTGGTTCTTTTGCTCATCGAACACAAACCAATAACTCCCCGAATACAATAATAAAATCTTTATTGAACGTCTTGTAGTGTTGCCAAGGTTTTGCATTCATTCAAAAACATATTACTGTAAGGAAGCAAACTTAATATGTTTGTGATAACCTTTCGTTCCAACTAATTACTTTTCCGATATTAAACTCAATTACAGTATACCCCTGCGAAATTGACTTCAGAAATAAAAAACAAACCACATAAAGTTTGCAAACACGAACATTGTACATTTTTCAAGCCTTATTTTCTTTTTCGAGAACAACACATTTAAGAATCATCCGATGTTATTATCATTAGCGGAGCACATCACTTAATTCTGAAAGTATAAGAGGAATATTAATGGTTCAGCCTTTCATGCAATTTGAAAGTGGTTGCCATGATATAAAATAAAATGACTTGTACCTATTATCATGTACACCGACCTCCAAAAGTTAAAGTACAATATTTTTGTTGACATGTTAAAGAAAATAAAGATATATAGCTAGGAAAGAATTATACACATCAGTAATGTTTTATAACGCTCGGTGCCACAGATTTCGGGTTCGAGTCCCGGTGGTGCCATGTATATTGGTAATGGTTCGGAATCCACTTAAAGACGTAGGTCCCGGTCTCATATGACTGTTGAGAGTTGGGCGTAAAGCTGATAACCCTACTCCGTAAAAAAAAAAAAGGAAAAACATCTCTCGTCTCGAAATCTACCAGTTGGTAGACGTCCTTGGCACACAAAGGCCTGTTGCGCCAATGATGAGGATGAAATAATTATAAGAAATTGCTAATTAAATAATAGTAAATAATTAGTAATAATTTGTATTAATAGTAAGGAAATTAAATTAATAAAACATTAAAAAGTAAAATTTTTTTTGATTTCATTCTTTTTTTATTGAAACATGTGTATCAAAAGATTTAATTTTGCTCAACTACAAAATGATTTGTTTTTTCTATTCAATAGCAATTTCATAGTTTTTAGTAGTAATTTTGGGGAGCAGAAATGTTTCGTTTGTTTTGTGAATCGAACAGAAACCAATAAATTGAAATCTTTATTGAACATTTCGTATTGCTGCCAAGTTTTGCATTTATACAAAGGCATATTACTTTATAGAAGCAAGCTTAATTTGTTTGTGATAACCTTTCGTTCCAACTAATTACTTTTCCGATATTAAACTCAATTACAGTATTTCCCTGCGAAATTGACTTCAGAAAAAAAATAATAAATAAAAGGCAAGCCATATAGAGTTTGCAAACACGAACATTGCACATTTTTCATGCCTTATGTTCTTTTTCGAGAACAATACATTGAAGAATCATCCGATGTTATTACCATTAGCGGAGCACATCACTTAATTCTGAAAGTACAGGAGGAATATTATTGGTTCAAACTTTCATGCAATTTGAAAGTGGTTGCCATGATATAAAATAAAATTACTTTTACCTATTATCATGTACACTGGCCTACAAAAGTTAAGATAAAATATTATTATTGACAGGTTGAGGTTTGGTTTGTCGCCCTACGATCATCTTGTGCACACGAGGGCTACACAGACCGGGACCTACAGTTTAAAATGGATTCCGAACCACTACAAATATTCATGGCACCGCCGGGACTTGAACCCGAAACCTGTTGTTCCAACGGCCAGAGTGCTAGCCTCTTGGCCACCAGGCCGCCTGATATGTTGATTAAAATAAAAAAAAAATATGGCTATGAAAGAATTATGCACAACACTATTGTTTTCTGACGGTCGGTGCCACTGGTTACGGGTTCGAGTCCCGGCCGTGCTATGGATGTTTGTGATGGTTCGGAATCCACTTTAAGCCGTAGGTCCTGGTCTCATATGACTGTTGAGAGTTGGGCGTAAAGCTGATAACTCTACTCTGTAAAAAAAAAAAAAGGAAAAACATCTCTCGTCTCGAAATCTACCAGTTGGTAGGCGTCCTTGGCCCACAAAGGGCTGTTGCGCCAATGATGATGATGAAATAATTTTTAAAAGTTGCTAATTAACTAAAAGTAAATGATTAGTAGCAATTTGTATTAATAGTAAGGAAATTAAATTAATAAAACATTAAAAAGTACAATTTTTTTGCGATTCTTTTGTTCCTGAAACATGAATAAATTATGAAAAGACTAAATTTTGATCTACAACAAAATGAATTGATTTTTCTATTCAACAACAATTTCACAGTTTTTTTTAGTAGCAATTTTGATTAACAGAAATGTTTGGTTCTTTTGCTCATTGAACCCAAACCAATACAATAAAATATTTATTGATCATCTTGTAGTGTTGCCAATGTTCTGCATTCATTCAAAAACATATTACTGTAGGGAAGCAAACTTAATATGTTTGTGATAACCTTTCGTCCAACTAATTACTTTTCCGATATTAAACTCAATTACAGTATACCCCTGCGAAATTGACTTCAGAAAAAAAAATATGGCAAGCCATATAGGGTTTTCAAACACGAACATTGTACATTTTTCATGCCTTATTTTCTTTTTCCGAGAACAACACATTTAAGAATCATCCGATAGTATTACCATTAGCGGAGCACATCACTTAATTCTAAAAGTATAGGAGGAATATTAATGGTTCAACCTTACATGCAATTTAAAAGTGGTTGCCATGATATAAAATTATTTGTACCTATTTTCATATACACCGGCCTCCAATAGTTGCGGTACAACATGTTTGCTGACATATTGAGAAAAACAAGCAATATAAAAAAATAAAATTGTTTAAAGTCAATTCCTCCTTTTTTTCACTCTATTGCAGAAAAGTCCTTTACAAGTAATTTTCATTCATTTTTTTAAGTTTATCTGGCGCCCTCTATTGGTAAATATATGCACCTTAAATCTAAAAAAAACTAAAATTAATTAATTAAATTTAATTACTGAATTAATATTTGAAAAAACTGCATTAACATCAAGTGTCATCCCTTACAAGTTTCAAAAAAATGCATTTGAACTTGAGTGGATGAATAAAAAGTATTTTTTGAACGACTGAAAATTTGAACGAGATTATATATAGGGAGAGTGAGAGCTACTAGAAGGAATTGAATAAAGATAAAAGATTTTTTTTTCTAATACAGACACAATTATCTTTACGCCATAAGCAAGGGCTGCACCGCTGTTACTCATTTAGCACTATCCAGTAGCACATGTAACTTGAAGATATGCTATGGACGCGAGTAACACTACCCCCACAACGCTCTACGAACCTATTAGACACCCCAAGATAAAAGATGTGGTTATGAAAGAATTATGCACACCACTATTATTGCATTGAATTTGTCATTTATATAGAAGTTTGAAGGAATTGTGACTATCTCACTTCTTTTAATTATTTAATATTTATTGATGTTTGTTGATGCTCAAATTTTAGAATAAAGGTATTATTGGCAGTACGTAGAAAGTAGGTAGATAGAATCATTTATCCGATTTGTTATGATTAGGAGCGATCGGCTGGATTATCCCACGCTAAACATTTTAATATGTTTCAGTGGCTCAAAGATTCTATGGTCAATTTCAATACGGAAATTCCCAAAAGAGTTCCAGGTCAGGCATGCGTTAAAAATATTCCTTCAGAACATGGCTTTCTAGTTCTTTCGTAGAGGAATACTATTATGAGTCAATTCATTTACAATCATTTTGGGGTATTGGGGACCAGAATCTCTGCTAGCACTGTATGAAGACGATTCCGCAATTAACAATTCCATGCAGGCTGACCAATCCTTGCTTGTGTGCTTCTTAAATGGCAACAGGGTATGTATAAGTTTGTCAAGATAGCACGCTACAAGATCAAGGAAATAATGAGTTTCTGCACTCTTTACAGAAAAGTTTTGGTTTAACAATGATTCAGGTCGTGTACTGATATAGAGAGAGCAAGGCACAAACATAGTTATTGATAAGGTGGAATCATAATTTAAACTGGAATTTCTGAAGGTGGAACTATGACTGTTACATGACACCATGATATAGGGCATTCATGTGTGATATTCTTTGTCAGATAATACTTTGGAGATAATGATAATGAATTCATCTTATTGGATGATAATGCTTGGTTTGTATATCAATATTTTGAAGGTCAGGGATTGGAGCGAATAGATGATTAAATTGTATCTTCTAATCATAATCAAATAGATCAGTTTTGGGACTACTTTAGCGTTACTGTACTTTATTTAACTACATTAGCATTTTTGGACTGCTTTAAGATATCCTGTAAATTCATTAAATGAACTGGAACACGGATTGCTGTATATATATAGATAGTTTTTGTTTCCATATTTGGTCCAATAACATAATTGACACTATTTAATTACATGCAATGCTGTCAATGCACTATAGCTAGGGTGGACATATTCATTATTAAAACCATTTACCTAATTGTTTTCAGAAAAACTTGACATTTATTTTTTTACACAGAATAGAATCTTTTACTGAATAATATATTTATTAAAAAGTGATATTTCATGTTAAAACTACGCTAATTCAATTAACTAATGTACAGTTCTAAAATTTTGTTATTTGCAAAGTAGACACATAAAAAAAAGGTTGCATCTTAACTTTTGAAAGTCAATATATTTATAACTTGTTTTTATGAAAAACGGAAACTTCAGGCACCCCGAATGCACCCGAGCCACAGGTTTAGGGTTCCTGTCCCGGCGGTGCCATGGATGTTTGCAGTGGTTCAGAATCCACTTTAAACCGTAGATTTCGGTCTATCACAATCGTAGAGCGCTGTCGAGAGTGACATATTAAATATTGAAAACGAACTGTTCCTATATAGTGATTAGGGGATTATAGTCCTTGTTGCTTCGCACCCCCCATATAACCCTTCGACTCAACGGAAACTTCGGAGTTTATTTATAGAAAAATATAGAAAGTATTAGATAATAAAAATGTGAATAATAAAGATATCTATAAATTAAGTATAAGTAATTTATATATATATATATATATATATATATATATATACATAAAACTTCAAGATCAATATTGGAAGATAAGTTTTCTATACGGAAATTAGTTGCTCAATTTTTATTAGATTCGCAAATTTGTACACATTTAAATTTTCATTAATGAAAAATAATAAATAAAAATGTAGTTTGACATTATACGACTGCAAAACATTTATAAAAATTATTTATTTGTAATAAAAAATTATTATTTCTAATTTTTATGAAAATGTATAAGACTGATATAAGATTATGCAATGAGAATTTCAATAATATCAAATTTCAGATTGAAATTCTTTCACTTTAAAAAAATATTCTTTTACAGTTGTAGCATTTATTTTCACATTTATACTATTGCGTAATTTCTTGATATGTGCCATTGAACTAAATCGTAATGTTTATTAAATTTTTTAAAATATTAAAAGAACGATATTTTAATAGTTAAACATGTTTAAGTTTTTTGTTTAATGACACTTGCTTCAATTTCTTTTTTAAATGCAGGGGTGTTCCGTTCCCAATGCGTTATATTCGCCATCAGCACGATTTTCGTTCATTCAAGGAGGATGTTAATACTATAGGTCCGATAGATAATACTATAGATCCGACAGGAAATACTAAAGGTCCAGTGAATAGAGGTAATATTAAAGGTTCCATGAAGAAAGGTAATACTATAGGTCCAATGAATAGTAATGTTAAGGGTTCAATGAATAAAAGTAATACTAAAGGTCCAATGAATAGTAATTATAAAGGTCCAATGAATAGAGGTAATATTAAATATCCCATAAATAGAGGTATTACTAAAGATCGAATGAATAGAGTTAACAGGTGGGCTGAAAGGTTCATAGGCTGACACATAGAGGGCGCTACTAGTATTAAATCCATATGATTTTTAGTTAGCCCTAACCTTCAAAAGACGCGCGTATAAATTTGACAGCTGTTGCACTATTAGTGTGTGAGTTATAGCATTTTTAGTGTTCATGACGTGCAGTCCACTCGGCTGACTGTTGATTGGACTCCGGTGTGAAATGATGGAGCCATGCTTCATCCATTGTCACATATCGACGCAAAAATTCGGGTTTATTACGATTGAACATCTCCAAACACTGCTTAGAGTCATCCATTCGTTTTTGTTTTGGGTCGATTGTGAGCTCGCGTGGCACCCACTTTGAACAGAGCTTTCGCATATCCACATATTCATTCATGATATGTCCAACACGTTACATTGATATCTTTAGGGTCTCAGCTATCTCAATCAACTTCACTTTACGGTTATCATAAATTATTTTGTGGGCTTTTTTGATGTTTTCGTCGGTAACAGCCTCTTTGGGGCATCCACTGCGTGCATCGTCCTCGGTGCTCATTTCGCTCTGTTAAATTTAGCAAACCACTTCTCTACGGTTGATTTTCCTGGTGCAAAGTCCGAATAATGTTTATCAAGCCAAGCGTTGGCTTCAATAGTATTTTTTTCGCCAAAAAGCAATGCTTTATTAACACACGAAATTCCTTTTTATCCATTTTTTCAAACTAACAACAGTTGCTTCACTAAAAATGCTATAACTCACATATTAATAGTGCAACAGCTGTCAAATTTATACACGTGTCTTTTGAAGGTTAATTTTAGGGCTAACTAAAATTCATATGGATTTAATACTAGTAGCTCCATCTATGTGTCAGCCTACGAACTTTTCAGCCCACCTGTTAATACTATAGGTCCGATGATGATATTTTTATTATGTCTGAAAAGCATGCAGAAATTATTCCTTTTATGGCTATTAACAAGAAACTCTTAATGCCCCATAGAATTTAATTGATTCATTATTTTAAATCAATTTTATTTAATAAATAGGAGCTATTTTCTTTTATTAAAAGAATACAAAAATTTGTATATTACAAACAGTTTTATCTCACCTTTTTGCTTTTCATCTATTTTAAGAGTTTTGCGAGTTGATTGAACAAAAATAAATTTATGTACTATCTATTGCTACATTTGATAAGAATATTTTGTAAGAAATTGTATTTTCTTTATACATTTCGTAATATTTTATTGAAATGTAGAAAATTAATGTAGAGGTTAACATACAACATATTTTAAAATTATTTCGTAACGCACTTATTATAAATAAGTGTTGGTAAAATTTTCAAATGTATTAAAAATATTCTAATCTTCAAATTTTATCGGTATTTTCGTCAACAAAAAGAAATAAAAAAAATTAATTTTATAAAATATTGTATTAAATTGAAAACTTTTAATGTTCCAATTTTTTTTTTTTGTTACATGAATGTTTATTTAAAAACTATTAAACTGTTATACTTTTCACATTTTTAAATATAAAGAACATATTAAATTTTCTTTTTAAAAAGCTGATTTGTTTATTAATTTTATAAAATATTGAAGTGAAAGTTTTTGATGTTTAAATTTTTCTTATGTGAAATAAATTTATTTAAAAATTATTAAACTATTATAATTTTTATATTTTTTAAGGTAAAGAACATATGAAATTTTATTTTCAAAAAGTTGATTTGTTTATTAATTTTATAAAAAACTGTATTGAATTGACGGTTTTTGATGTATGAATTTTTTACGTGAAGTAAATTTAGTTGAAAATAATTAACCCCTTATAATTTTTACGCTTTTTAATGTAAAGAACATACAACATTTTATTTTCAAAAACTTACTTATCTACAAATTTAAATCTAATGTAAAATTTATTTTAGGAGCAGCGAAATATATTTACGATTTTATGAAGCAAAATAATAGGAAATTGTCTTTTTTTTTATAATATTGTTTAAACATTATACAATTCTACTAATTTTCATGATTATTTATCTCAGAAATAAAAGAAATATATATTGCACGTAGAGGCATTATTTATCGAAAAAAAGGACATTGTTTTATTATTTCAATAAAGCAACATTTTAAAAGTATCTGCTTAATAAATTTTTTTATGAAATAATTATTTATTATCATTTGATCTGATTGCTTAAAATAATTATTATTACAATTTTAAAGAAACTAATTTTCATGATGTCAACTGGAAATGGCACTATAGAAATAAAAGAAAAAAATAATAATAAACAAAAGCATTCTTACCAGAACAGCAATATGAGGTTATTTAATACTAAAAAAATAATAGGAAAAAAAATAATTGCGTCAAAAAAATCGAAATTCTACACAATAATAGGAAAAAATGAATACAGTTTTTCGAAAAAAAAATAATATGGAATATTGTTTTATTATTTCAATAAAAAAACATTTTAAAAGTAAGTCTTTAATAATTCTTTTGTGGAATAATTATTATTTATTATATTGTTTATATAACATTTGATCTAATTGCTTAAAATAATTATTATTACATTTTTAAAGAAAATAATTTTCATGGTGGCATTACGGAAATAAAAGAAAAAAAAATAATATACAAAAACATTCTTACCAGAACAGCAATAGGAGGTTATTTAATAATAAAAAAATAAATTGTAAAAAATAATTGCATGGACAAAATCGAATTTCTAGACCTTAATGGGAAAACATTCCAACTCCTTCTCTAACCAAAATAGTTGCTATCTCCACAGCCTCACGATTTCGAATAAAACTTAATCGAAAATAAAAGGAACGGAAGCGAGTGGAGCGTCAAAGTTTTACCGCCATGGTTTCCATGGCAACCGTACATATTCTTTCCGAGGCAATCTCTACCGTTCTGCGAAATAATTAACGAAGGTCTTGTGTATGAATTTTGCTGACTTGTATTTATCGAGGGTGAAAAAATAAAATAGAAAGGTGTCTGTAATTTATAACGTTAAGCCTCAATAGTAGAAAAAAAGAAAACAAATTTTAGCTTTTAGCGTTATTGTGTCACGCTATTGGATAGATCATGTTAAATGTTTTTTTTTTAAATCGTTATCCTAAGAAGTTATGTAGAAAAATATAATTAAATTATAAATGCTCGTTTCTTTTGCTTCAGTATACGTTACAGTGAATAATTTTGAAATCATAAATTCTAAAAATAATTTGTTTTATAAACGAAGTAATAATCTGAGAAATAAAAAAATAATCTTTTAAAGTAAGCAAATAAAAATAGCAATTAAAAAAATTGCTTGAATGTTTAGTGTTTGATCATTTGAAATGAGAGAAAATGTAAATGTTTTAGCATAGTTATATAAAGTGAAAGTATTTTTTTTTTTTTTTTCGTTTTGTAATTTTGATTATTTTACTGTCTAAAATAGTTACAAATTTTTAAGTAATTAAATATCTCGGACTTCATCAATGTTTTTTAATTAACAAATTAATAATCAAAAGATGAATAAAAAAGATCGAGATATTAATAATCAATAAAAAAGATCAAATAACCTATAATATTTATTATTTTTCTGAAATTTTTTTTAAATAACATGAAATACACAATTTAACTATTTCAAGTATGTAAATCTAAATCATTGCTATTTATTTCATAAAATAATTTCTTTTTCATATCAAAGAAATTATTATATTTCTCATAGTGTAAGGACTAGAGCCTGATGGCGAGTAGCTAGCGTTCTGGTACCACAGGTTTCAGAGCCCTGGATGTTTGCACAAATGTTGGATGGTGGATGTCATGGATGTTGGCACAAAATCCACTTTAAACCGTAGTCCCGGTATATGATCGTAGAGGGTAGTGTTACTCGCGTCTGTAGCATATCTTCCAGCTACACGTGCCCCCTGGCTAGTGCTGAATGAGCAACAGCGGTGCAACCTTTGATTATGGCATGAAGATTAACTGTCTCTGTATTGCCGGATGCATTAGAAAAAAACTGAACTGAAAAACTTTGGGATAGCGTGTTGTGCTTGAAAATTACGGTTAGAAATCCGGGCAATTCAGAATGAAAAATTTCCATATCAATTCCGGAAAAATGTACATGATAAATCTGTGGGTCATACCTACTTTAGGGCTTAAGGAAGAGAGAAGTTGGTGTGATTGTGATTATATCTCTTGGCATGATCGTCAAATATTGCATTACACATTAATACAGTAAGCCCCCAGATAGTAGTCTGCGAAACGCTGCATTGAGCTATTCTGACTGAAAAATTACGTCAAACAAGCAATTTGTTTAGTAAAATTCCCATCAAAACAAACATAATCTACAATTATAACTAAAGATGTCAAATCTTGAGCAAAGGAAAAAAGAGATAGAATGCAAAGAGAAATTCATAATATCGAAAGTGTATTATGATTAGATATGACCCTGTAGCTTTAAAAAAAGGCCATCATGAAAGTTTAACAATTATTTCTTATGCTGGATAAACAATTTATATAATCAAAGTCAATTTAGTTTAAGCGAACTTGCTCCTTTGTCACTCGTTCTGGTTTGGGCTTTACAATATGTGCTCTTGATACTTCTTTACTCGGGTTTGGTTATCTTAAAACAGCGCAGTCCCCGCTATTTTTTGTTAGCATCACTGTAGAATTCTGCACTTACAGCGCCAATTTCACTAGATCTCTTTCTCGCGTCAAATGGAATCGCCATAATGTGCAGTCGTACATGTTTAGATTTAATTGAAAAGGCTATTTTGTTTCTTTAGTAAGGGATTTGGCGAAAACCTAAATGGAAAAATATCGCCAAACAAACAAAAAGAACCCTCGCACACACATTTATATAATATATATGTGTGTGCTGTATTAATAAGTAATTGAAAACGTTTTTATCACAATTTTTACGTATTCAAAAACTTTAAAATTATATACAATTCAAAATTCATTTTTTAATTAAAAAATAATTCTATTGTTTTGCTATTTTTACTGCCTGCCGACTAGGATAATTAAAAAATAAAGCCAACGTAATGATAAAAATGGTGGCCATATTTTTCTGAAATGGTTATAAGACATCATACCACATTTTGTAAACCGATGTTGATTTGATGAAATTAGTGAACGGGAAAAATCGCAGAATTGGGACCATTGGCGTTAAAAATATTTTTCGCCAAAGTGTGCCAAATAACGTGTGCGATTCTAAATTAAGAGAACTGCAACTCTATATCGATATCGTGAAGCAGAGTAGTTCGATATCACGAAGCAGAATTTGACTAAAAATAAAGAAAAATGCTAAAAATTATAGAATTTTAATGGAAAAATGAATAAAAATTACTGAAACTGTAAGGAAAGTGCATTTACCCTGGGTTGCTGGAATAAAACTGCGTTGGTCATGTTGGATTGTATACCACCCAGAATAGTGTTCTCTTTCATAATGACATCCACGCAAATTTCTGTACAAAAACTCTTCTATTCTGTCAACGCACATTCAGTCTCCTTAACTAAATCCGCAGTCGAATGGCTACGGATCCAGCCATATGCAATTCTCATAATATCGCATACATTCACTTTTGATTGAGAAAACCATGAATTTTGACCAATGAATCTCTTCCAATTTTGTGCTACATCATTAAATTTCGCTCTGCATTTCCACATATATCCATCATATTTATACTTCATAACCGTTAGAATCATATCCTTTCCACAATTAGGACACACAACATTTTTAGCAATCAAACCTTCAAACATACACCATTCAATAATTTTCAACTTAACTTCACATTCCAAATCACTGCTGTAACACCTTTCTTTCCATTTTAAGAAATGCCTGGAATCTTTGTTCCCGAAATAAAATATTTCATTTACTTCAAGACTTTGTTCAATATACAAGAAACGAAAAGAACCTCACCCGCATTAACTGGTAACAAGTGAAATGTGTAGTAATTAAAAGTAACGGTTTCATAAGTGTTCTAGAACATTCCATTAATCGAATCAAACCGCGTAATCAATCTAAGTCAATCACGAAATAGGAGAAACCTTGGCTACCCTATTTGACGAATTTCGCCCACTTGATTGCCAAAAAAAAAAAAAAAAAATTGACAAATCCCAACGCCCTTATTTTGTGATTTGGCCAATGAATCAATATACAATTCAGCCGAATTAATTTTAAAAAATAGTCCATAAAAATTGCATCTTTTTCAAAAGTTACACGACAATGGTCATGACTGAAAGTTTGCTAGCATTTATTTTAAATTATCAAAATATATGTTGACGTTCTGACAGATAAAGAATTACCAGACCTTGCATAAAAATTCATTATAAAAATGCAGGTTAAACCGTAGTCTTAACAGGATTTAAAAAATCTTTAGATTTAATTGTTAAGAGTAGTTAGTACCGAAATGTTGGTGATATTAGCTTTGCATTATCCCTCTAAAAAAATCTCAATATTCAGAGTTTAGCATCCCAATTGCATTCAAACAATTTCGTTCTAGTGATATTGCGATGTTATCCAGATGCATTATTCATATAATTATATAATATTATCCAGATAATATTACTGCTACATGGTTAAGATGCTAGTTCCTATAGCCAATTGCCCTAAATATCTAACAAAGAATGTCACGGGACGAGACATTCTTTGAGCGATTTAGCGATCATCTTGGCGTCGATTAATAACAATAATTTTAATAATAAAGAAGTACCAAATTGTTTGTCATACGGAAGAAGCTAAACTGTATTTCAAAATATATTATATAAACAAAATTAGAAACGCAATCAAAGTTGAAAAATATATTGTGTTATTTGAAAATACACATATCGAATAAAGCATCATGCATCAGATTTAGATATTTATCGTAATTTTTAAAAATTGAAAAGAATATATTCAAATGAGTGTGTGAGAAAAAAATGGATTTATCAAGAATTTAAATCTTTTTCCATGAATCGCTCCAATTATCATAACTCTTTGCATTATGGATGAAAATGATTTGGCGACATTTTTACATTAAATTCAAATTGAAGTTCTATTAATGGAAAAGTACCGAAAAAATTTATATCGCTCAAAACTGACCTTTTCTGAAGTTCTTAAACATTTGATAAAAAAGAAAAGGTAAAACCACAGAACTGTGGCTATTGGGATTTGGCGTTAAAAATTCGTTTCGCCAAAATCCGCCAAGTAACGGTTTGCGATTGTAAGTAAGGTAAATTACAAAAAGTACAAGAAAACCGGCTACCAAATTTAGCGATTTGTTTCTCTGTTTAGGCTCCAAAATTTCACCAAATCCCTACGACCACTATTTTGCGATTTTACCAAAGAAAAATATCTTATATCATTAAGATTAGTATAACAATTTGAACAAACAAATATTTTTAAATTTTCAATTTAAAATCTTTATTTTTGATTTTTGACAAAAATTGATGAATTACATTAAATTTTATCGCATTATTTTCATTTAAAGTATATTAGTTTCAATTGAAGGTTTTGCAGTGAAATATATGTTTACAATTTTAATGAAAGTCATCAGTTCTTTGAATAATTCGTTATGGTACTTACTAAAACGACTTTATTTTCTATATAACCAAAGTTTCCCTTTTTTGATCAACTATTTCTTTATATTTTTCCTTCCCTGCAATTTCTTTTTAATTTCAGCTTTCTTTGGCAGTCCATATTTCTTGCTTTTATTTATTACTTTTTTATTTTTAATCGGACTTAAATCTCTTCCTGTTTTTTCTTTCAAAGCTTTTTTCTTTCTTTCAACGTAGATTTGTATTGCTTTGCTTAGAGCATTATTTTTGAAATTCAAAGACTTTAACACTGTTTTCTTTGGCATCTGTGCTCTGTTTTTAGGGTTGCAAATTACAGTATCTGAATTCAGGCGTTTATTACGATTATTCTTCGCCATCAATTTGATTTTGGTTTTTTCAGATGGTGTTCTCTCTTCTACTTTTTCAACTTCAGTATTAAGATGATGATTTTCCTCTTGAATTGGGTTTTCGTTATCCTTTGTTATTTCAGGCATTTCAGTAGTTTTTAAAGCTTTGAATATTCCTTAAATGAAATTAACTATTACTTTATTTATATATGCAAAAGCGGATGTACGATTTTTGTAGACTAATTCAAATGTGAATTGCTTAAAAGAATGATACAGTTTGGTAGATCAAGTAATAAAACGTGAAATTTATTTAGCACGAGATAATTAAAAATGAAATCTTGCCTCATTAAAATTGTTTAGTCTCGCTATTTTTTTATTTCCAGTGGCAAGGCAATACCAAAAGGGGAATAAGTAATATAAACAATAAGTAATATATAAATAATAAGTAATATATAAAAAATAAGTAATATAACAATAACTAATATATAAAAAAAAATTAAGTCAGTTCCTACTGTTTTTTTCACTATATTGCAGAAACGTCCTTTACAAATAAAGTTGAAATTTTGCTATTACATCTCGCGCCATCTATTATTAGATACATTCAACTTAAATCTAAAAAAAAACTAAATTTAATGAATAAATCAATATTTGAAAAATGTGTATTAACATTCAGTGTCATCCACTACAAGTTCAAAAAAAAATGTATTTGAACTTGAGTGGATGAATAAAAAGTATTTTATGAACGATTGAAAATTTGAGCAAGATATATATAGGGAGAGTGGGAACTAATAATAGGAATTACAAAAAGAAATGTACGCAACTAAGTTGACCGAAGTCATTGTCTTATGAGTTCTCCAGCTTGCCAGTATCTCACCATCTCGGATTCGACATGAAGTGCAAGCAATGATGGAAATGAGCTCGATCCTTTAGTTCTGCCAAATCACAAAAAATGCAGTTTGGTTTGTCAAATCTCCCAATGAGATGTATGTTAGATGTTCGTTATATCAGTTCGTTTTTCAATTCCTACTATTAGTTCTCTCTCTCCCTATATATATCTTGTTCAAATTTTCAATCGTTCATACAATATTTTTAATTCATCCACTCAAGATCAAATACATTTTTTTTTAACTTGTAGTGGATCACACTGGATGTTAATACAGTTTTTTTTCAAATATTAATTCAATAATTAAATTTAATGAATTAATTATAGTTTTTTTAAGATTTAAGTTGCCTATATCTACCAATAGATGGCCCCAGATAAACTTAAAAAAATGAATGAAAATTAGTTATAAAGGACTTTCTGCCATATAGTGAAAAAAAAGTAGGAATTGACTGAAATTTTTTTTTATATTACTGGTTTATTGAAACAAGCCACCAGCATTCCATTGCAATACATGCAGGCCAACCGGACGACGCTTAGGATAACAGCGAGAGCTCATGCCAAAAACTCTAGACCACTTATCTGCATAGAACGTTGTTCAGAGTGCACCACTAGGAGATAGGTCTAAAATGCACCTCTTTAGTCTCACTATAAATATCATCTATTGCATTTATATAAAAGCAGTAGATGTAGCGTCAACTGCAATGAAAGATCTTTTATTATTAGGAAATAAGAACTCAGTTAAGAACAGCAATATTTCTCCAAGGGCAAGATAATAAAAAAAGTATTTTTCAATTCAAATTTCAACGTTTATTCTGGAAACATTATTTTCCATTTCTTAATTGACATAAATGAAGGAAAAAAATTGTCTTTTGCAATTTTATCTGTAATCAAAAGCTGCCCACTCGTTTAACAAGTATCTGAAATTATAATGTCACGTGAGTTAACGAACTTCGTAGTTTTCTGACTTTATTACTGAATTTTCTTGTTTTTATGAGAGGCAACTTTAAATTCAACTTTTTATAATGTTCTATTTTCTTTAACGGAAAGGATAGTCTTTTAATGTTTAATTTTAATATTTGAAATCTGTAATAAAGCTTTGATTACTGCTAGATTCATTATTTATTCATATGCAATATATAAACCTGATTGCCGATTTGCATAACTTAACAAATAACTTTAAAAATGATTGATTATAGGCTTAAATAATTACTTTAATCATACTTAGGGGTTTTCTTTTTGCATGATAGCAAACTTTGGGAACTTTTTTTTTCTCTTTCGAGTTGACTTTTTCTTTGTATTTCTGTAAGTGAGCAATTTTAAACAGGAAGGTTGATAACGATTGAGTTCCAGTGAAAAATTGCTAATTATGAACCATACATTTAAGGAAATAATTTTTCTCATCTGATTACAGTCAATAATTAGTTCCAATGGCTTAGTACAGCATCCTACATCAAATGACTCCAACCACGAAGAAAATTAAAGAAGTCATTTCACAATAAAATCATGAGAAAAAATTTGTGCCTATATATTCTAGAATCCTTAACGTACCAATAATCTATGAAGCCATATTTAAAATAAAAATACAACATAGTCAATAACTTAAATGAAGTACCACCAGTGTCCTTTATGTGTCACTTCGATAATGGGCATATCTAGTGTGTTCAACTTCGAACCAGTTGTTGGCATCCTCCGCTTAGTAATTGTTTTTCCACTAACGAGTAGATTTGATGGTAATTGTAACAATACGTGTAAATAGCTCGCATCCACAATTAGACTACTTTGTGGGAAATATCTGGGTTTCTTTTCATATGACACAATTCAGTCTTGCCTCTAGGGTACAATATCCTCCCATCATTAGCTGTTTGTGTTCGTAGCCTATAAAGGAGTAACTTGGTAAAGGAATGCTATGCCCACTGATATACTCAGATACATAGATATCAACAAGAATGGTCGTTAAATAGCACAAAGTATGCTGTGGGTGCTCAAAATTAGAGCTCTCCTAAATAAATTACTACAATTTTTATTCTTTTTTTCTTTAGAATCCATTATAGGCTTGACACAATTGTGCTATGTACGCATATCTTAATTGAAATTATCCGAAATCATAGTATAAAACTGACCATTTTAAAGTGTCGTACAAAAACTTTGAATAATATCTCTAAAAAGAATTTTTAAGATTGAGAATTAATAGTTATAGATGATTAAATGTTAACAAGAATAAAATAGTGACTGCCGAAATAGGTAAATCATTTGGTCGTATTTATATTAGCCAGTTATGCAAAAATCAAAAATTCAGATTTATACCTAAATTTGAAGTTTTCATTAGGATAAAAGTATGAATTTTATAGCGGAGAAAATAGTTCATATACTAGACAACTCCCAATTGAACCCATTAAAATTTCTTTAAGTTAGGGCTTTATCGCCTTTTACGGTAATACATTTGCAATTCTTATCAATATGTTAATATATCTAATTCCCATATAAATGCTTATTAAGCATTTTTTTTTCAAGTAAAATTATTGGAGTTTTCCCGCATTAAAGCATCAGGCTATTAAACTAAGAGAATTAGGTTTGAAATTTGACAAATGGAGTCCAATAGAAAGCTCGCGATAAATTCGAAAATTGGGATGTTCTTCAGTTGGACTAGAGATGGAAGATGTGAACTCTCAGATGAGATAAGGTGCTCGTCCAAATTGAGGTAGGAAAGGAAGATGCATTGTATTACACATTCATACTAGTTTCTTTTATCCTGCGCAGGTATATACCATACATCTGCGTTATTGAAACAAATAACTAGTTAAAATGCAGTACATTTGAAAGCAATGTTTTATTGAAAAAAAAAGTGATTCTGTGCTTTCTATATTACTTTCATATGTTTTTATTAATTTTTAGGGAAAGTTATTAAAAAAAGGTAGAATAGTTGGTTTTATGTCGTAAAAGAACCTATTAATACTGAGAAAACAATACAAAATTTATCTAAATTTAAAATTAATTTCTGCTGGTTATTATTTATAAATATGCATGCTTGAAATTAAAAAAAAATCAATCTATCAGCAGTCAAAATTAGTCAATTAAATCTCATTTAGTTTTTAATTACTGCAAATTAACTATAAAATAAAACCAAAAAACTGGAGCAGTTTAAAAGTAACTTAAATAGTTTAAATGCATTCTGCTTTCATATAGTCAAATGTAATAAATTATTGGTAAATATTTGAGAGGACATTTTTAAAATTAATTATTTTTTCAAAAAAATACTTTTGAATATAAAATGGTAAACTTGCATGTACGAGTTTGTCTTCTATTTTTTTTTTTTTTTTTTGCCAAATCGCAAAATAGGAACCGTGGGAATTATGCAACCTTTTTTTTTTTTTATTGCACAACTGAGCGATAAGTGGCCAAATGGGGTAAATCGGATTTCTTGTACTGTTTGAAGTTTAATTCACCGACAAATGTAACCCTTTTCATGGCACCCTTTGGCGAAAAGATTTTTTGACCCCAAATCCCAGCGTCTCTGTTCTGCGATTTTGTCTTTTTTTTGTACTTTATTTTGACAAAACGACAGAAATTGTGTTGCCGGAAATGATTAAATTTTCAATTAAATAACACTACAGTTAAATTTTTCTTTCTCTTTTTTGTTTCTCAGATTCATTCTTTGCTGATATAATTAAATTTCGGATCCATAATTAAATTTACAAAATAAAAATATATTACTTGTAGAAATTGGAAAATAGTAGTTGATTTCTGCTAATTTATATTTAAGTACAAGAAGCATATAAAAATTATTAAAAATATTACATACAAAATAGCCTATAAAAAAGAACAATTTTGGGTACTTACGTATTAACGATACCTTGGCGACAGACTTGGCGGTTTTTAAGTGTCGCCAATCTAACAGCCTAATATAAAACTGAATAATAAAAACCGCCAAATCTGTAGCTGCGGTTGGCGCGTGGGCTCTTTATTGCCGCAACCGTCGCCAAGGTATCGTTAATACGTAAGTACACAATTTTGTTTTAAATTTAAATAATTATTTAAGAATTAGCTCAATTAATAATTTTTATTATTAAATCGTTTGATTTCAAACTAGAATTGAAAAAAAATGTTCTTTCTTTTTTTTTTTTTTCAAAACAAAGTAAAAAAAATGATACATAATAATAATAATAATAATGATATTTAATGTATTTTTTTTCTCTTTAATTTAGCTTTTCGCTTATTTGTAGAGTTTTTTGATGGATTTTACTTTTGTTCAATATTTCTTAGAAAATTTAATTTGTATATTAAAAGACTCGTGGTTTGGGAATTCTTTACTCTTGCGTTTTAATTTCTTTTGATTCTTAAGAACAGTTCTGTAATTCCCTCCGGATTTTAGTTCAGAAACTATTTTCCTTTCTTTAATTGTAGATTTCATTCTTACTGAATGTTGTGAAGATTTAAACCCCTTCTTCTTTTATAATTCTGTCTTGTTTCTCTTTTCATGAACTTTTTCATTTCAGTCTTTTTGTTTGCCTGCCCTGCTAGTTCAGCAGAAATTCTTTTATATGTTATTATATTTTGATTTTGGTTTATTTAAGTATTATAAGACGCAGCAAAATTTTTTCATTTATTTTCGTATTTCTTTACTTTGGTGAGAAATACTCGTTTAAAAAAATAATCCTTGGAAAAATTCTCTTTGCTTTTGCGATGAACAATAAGTTCAACAAAATTGAAAGACATATTTTTAATATATTTAATATTTTTATAATATTTTTAATATATTTTAAAATAAGAATTTTTAACATATTTTAAAAATAACTGTTGTATCAGTTATGATTCTCGAGTATGAGATATTCATGACTCCAAATGAACAATTACTAATGTTTTGAAACGGCTGTATAAATTAGATAATTTTTCACACAATAACTATTGGAGACTAGATTTTAAAACCAGATTTTGTAATAAAATAAGATTTATATAGCGGATTTTTTTATTACATCAAAATGATTTAGCATTTACCGTAATATTTCAATAAGGGCCTGATGGCCGAGTGTCTAGCGCTCAGTGTCACAGGTTTCGGCTTCGAGTCCCGGCGGTGCCATGGATGTTTGTAGTAGTTCGGAATCCCCTTTAAGCCGTAGGTCCTGGTCTAAAATGACTGTAGAGTGTTGAGCGTAGGGCTGGCAACCCTACCCCGTAAAAAGAGAACATCTCCTGTCACGAAATCTGCCAGTAGGTAGACGGCTTTGGCCCACCATAGGGCTGTTGCGCCATTGATGATGATATATTTCAGTATGTTTTGAGTAACTAAATGGTGAGTTTTTTAAATATGATTGGAACTTATGAATGTAATAATAATCTAAAAACCTTAATTACTGGATCTGAAGATAATATCAAATTGTTTCGAAACTTAATTTAATATTTAAATGTAAGAAATTTCGAAAGCTGACATTATTAATTAATACAACATAGATTTTAATTAACCTTTTAAAATAAAATAAATATTAAGCTACGTATACTTGTCTACAGCATAAAAATAAAAAGAGAAATGTTTTTAACTAGTGTTTGTTTCTATTTTCATGGCCATCGCATTTGACGCTAACAAGTTGTTAAATTCATATGCTGGCAAAAAGCAAAATATAATGTGTATTATTTATATTCAAATCATTTAGAAAGATAATCCTGGAAATACACACACACACACACACAAAAATCTGAAATTCAACAAATTCAATTTTTGAATATTTATTTTTAGATAACGAACCCAAAATCGCAAAGTTTAAAAAAAATCATAAAATTGAAATAAATAAAAGGCCAAGTATCTGTAAACGGAAATTCAACTTGACTAAAATTGAAAAACTTCGATTTAGCAGAAAACGATTTCAGATATCATGTTTCGAATTCAAAAAGATTCGAATAAAATATAAAATTCGATATAAAAAAGATTCAATAAAATATGTACAAAACGTTTTATATATATATATATACTCTGAATGACTTTTAAAAGTAAATTTCGAAATATGTTGCTGTAAGAACTTTTCAATATCGAATAAAAAAAAAATCAAAATTAACATTTTATCTCTTTTCTAAAAAATCATTAATTTTCTGTAAACGTTTCTCTTTTTTAGCCGAAATAAAAATTCTTAATCATAAATTTTTGAAAAAGCATTTGAAACCAAATATTTTTTACAATTAAAAATTATTATATAATTAAATTTTTTATTTTGATTTATTGAATTAAAAAAAATTAATTTACGTCACGTTCTCTTTCAAAATGCATGATTAAAAAATTGCCCTTTTTATTTCTCTTTTTTGCTATTCAAATTTAAATTGGCTTAATTGATTTGGTTTGTCGCTCCACAGTCATTTAATTAGGCTAATTAGATCGGGATCTACAATTTCATGTGGATTCCGTACCACTTACATCGTCCATGCCACCAGGATTCGCATCTGAAGCCTGTGGTACCAAAGACTAGAGCACTAGCCAGTTGGCCATTAGGTTGCCTTAAATTGGCTTAAAATATTCCTTCTCAAATTTCTTGGTTTGTCGCTCTGCTGTCATCTTGTGCGCACGAGGGCTAATTAGACCGGGACCTACAGTTTAACGTTAATTCCGAACCACTCACAAACATCCATGCTACCGCCAGGATTCGAATCTGAACCCTATGGCCTACCAAAGGCCTGGTTTTGGTTGGGGTTGTCACTCTACGGTCATTTTGTGCGCACGAGGGCTAAACAGACCAGAACCTACAGTTTAACGGGGATTCCGAGCCACTCACAAATACCCGTGCCACCGCCAGGATTCGAACCTGAAGCCTCCTACTGCTACACTACAACACACCACATCAGTGTGCTTAGAGCTGACTTTCCCCTTTACAGTTTGGGAATGATGTGGGTGTGAAGAAGTCTGTTTGGGCCCTATGGCGCTCTACGGTCATATGAGACCGGGACTTATGGTTTAAAGTGGATTCTGAACCACTACAAACATCCATGGCACCACCGGGATTCGAACTCGATACCTGTGGTACTGATAGCCAGAGCTCTAGCCACTCGACCATCAAGCCTTCATGATTCTGTATCACTAGCAAATATCCATACCACAGCCAGGATACGAACCTGAAGTCTGTGCTATCAAAGCTTTAGTCAGTTGGCCATCAGGCCGCCTTAAATTGGCTTAAAATATATCTTCTCAAATTTGTTGGAGAAATAATGAATTTATGTTTCTTAAAAAAAACTTAAAGAAATAAAAAATTCCTTAGAAATTTAAGGAATCTAAGTTATTAAAATGTATTAAAAAAAAAAAACGTATTACGAAAACAAAATACAAAAAATAGGATTTAAGAAATAAAAAATAAAAAAAAATACTTGTTTTCCATTGGGCAAAAATTTCTTCAATACTCATTTTTAAAGTCAAAAACAATTTTTCGCAAGAGTAATAAACAAAATCACTGCTATCTCTAATCCTCCAGAGGTTAGCAATTCATTATAAGAGAGAAATAGAAAGAGAATTTATTACTGCCTTCATGATTAATTGCTTGTCTTATTTTTATAGACACGACAAAAAAAGTGTTTTGCTATTAATAGCGACAGATTTGAAATCCTTTGACCACATAAAACATAACAGTCATCATTGGAAATACTTTGACCACAAAAAATGTAATAGTCATCCTTAATGTATGATATTACTCACTGTGGCGTTCCAAGATTTCTATGGATGAAGTATTTCTACTGCTCTTACCAAAGATAGAAAAATTTAATATAAAATAATAGAATAAGATTTCTGTGAGAATATTTTTAGAGATCCATTACGTGTATTGAAATAAAATATTGCAAAATCAAAAGTAAAATTTTATATAAAAAAAATTCAACTTTTGGTGGAATCACCAGTTTCTTATAGGAATAATTAATGGAATGGTTATTACAACCATTCCATAAAACCCTGTAAGTAATAAATCAGATGAAGTAAGTAATAAATAATCAGTAATAAATCAGATGAAATCAGGTAATATAAAATATACACTTGGATATTTTGATACTGGTACTTTGATACTTATACTTTGATACTGGTTTCCAGAAATTAAGAAATATTGCCATTACGCGACGAAAAATAATAAATTTTTATAAAAATTGCACACCTTAAAAAGTAAACTTTATATATATAATTCTTCTGCACTTGTTTTTGTCATTGAACTCCTCGGTTGGACGATTTTGATGAAATCTTTTTGTGTGTGTTGGAGTGGGTCCTTGGATGGTTTAGATTCACAATTGGACCCGGTAGGTAGCACTACAATCGGAAGGTTTGTGTTTAAAGAATTTTCGCATATGACTCACAACCCCCTGTTCTCAGTATTTGAACCCTAACTATCAATTATATGTTGCGTACTCTCGCGTTGGAAAACCATTAAGTTTGTTCATTTATACACCTAAAGGATTGACGAAAAACATTGTTGATCAACTCCATTAAGTTAAAAGTAAAACATCAATGTTTTTATGCTGTTCCCTTTGTTGTAAGTCGCCACCAGAGGGTGCTGCAGTATATCAAGTTCCATGCCGTTCAACCAATTGCTATGAAAATGGGTAATAATATATATTCGAGTATGGAAAATAGGTTCGAGCTATACTCTTTATTGTTACTTGCCACCACAGGGTGCTGCAGCATTTCGTCTTATAGACCGTTCAAACAATATCCATGAAATTTAGTATGTACATATACTGGAAAATGGAGAATATATTCGCGATAAGTAATTTTTTACAATGCATTTTTCTGGCAGGACAACGTATGTCGGGTTCTGCTAGTACTGTATCAGAATACGATGTGGAAAAGAGAATACGATATGTGTTATTATCGTTTGATGTCACTGGATACATCCCTAAAAACAGCTTTTAAAAGTGGCTTCAATTTCTGAAATGAAAAAGTGAGTAGTAAAATTTTTAGATAACCATATTTATATTTGAGTAGACATCTTTTATTTAAAGAATTACGATGACAAACTATGCCATTTGGAAAAAAAAGGGAATCGGTGTTCAATTTTATGTAGCAATAATTAAATTTAAATTTAAAAAACTAAAATTTAATTACTGAATTAATATTTAAAAAAGCTGTATTAACATCCGGTGTCCTCCACTACAAGTTCAAAAAAATGCATTTGAACTTCAGTGGATAAATAAAAAGTATTTTATGAACGAATAAAAATTTGAACAAGATAGAGAGAGTGTGAGCTAATAGAAATAATTGAAATAAGAAACAAACGATTGCGGCATAGAGTTTCCTTTGTCTTGGTTTGATTAAAGGAAGGCGTTTAGAATATTTTTTTTAATTGTCTAGTATTTGTCTTCAACAAAGTTTCAAATGACAACCCTTTTAACCTGATTTAACGCCATTCTTCACAATTCTAGATAAGAAGCAGTTTTATCCATATAATACCACCCTCCACTACAGAGATTATAATGGTGGCTATAGGGACTATAGTAGTCAAACTAGTAAAGTACAATAAGGTTGATGTTTCTTCAAGAACAGCAAAACTATTTTCCTGCCTACAGATTTTTTATGTCCACTTCCATACTTCCATCATAGTCTTGAAAACTTTCGGTTGGAATGCTACTCTCAAACTAGATGACTTTTTCAACAATTCCATTTTGGGCCTCAAGCGCGTCAAATCTCAATTGGTACCGAAAACACTGAATGCGCCAGCTCACACTGCATTGATTCTTCGTGACTTTTTCGCCAAAAATGAAACCCATATCGTTCCGCAACCACCGTATTCACACCGTGCGACTTCTGGCTATTCCCTAAACCCAAAAGATCACTCCGGGGACACCGTTTCGAGTCAATTGAAGAGATTCAACGTGAATCGCGGCGCGCTTTGAAGGCCATTCCCTGCCGATGACTTTGTAGCATGCATTGAGGATTGGTAAAAAAGTTGGCATAAGTGCATTGTGTCCGGAGGGGATTATTTTGAAGGCCATGAAATAAATTTGGAAAAATAAATAAAGAGCTTTTTTGGGAAAAAAAAATTGGTCTTACTTGCTGAGCACAGTATTACACCAGAAATGAACAGATTGTTTAATGAAGTCTACAAATAATTGAATTTTCCATTTATCATACTTGATGGCAATTATCTTTGACAGTTGTTAATGGAAATGAAACACACTAATAGGAAATTGAATGTGTTAATGAGCTTTTAATATGGCTTATCTGCTGGTATCCACCCTGATATCTAATTGCACCCAATAGGTGAATAATGCTCATCTGTCAGTGAAATTGAACCACTTTCAAAAGATTGGAATTCTAGCCCACATGTAATTACATGAAATGACGACTTTAGAAGGTAAATTTCACAGCATGATGAATAAGGTAGTACCCTTATTTTAAGGTTTGAATCGCTACAATCAGCGAGAAACAGAGAGGGTTGTTATTTCTATCATACATTAAAGATTAGGTTTTTTTCCATCATTTCCAAATGATTCGATGCATTAGTTTATCGATTGATAGATTTAAATAATACAGGTAGAAAAGAAATAAAATATGCAGTAGGGTTACAGTGAACACACGTGGTGCCTCCTGGATAATACATAATGGATAACATCAAAGTCAGTGGACAGTTGATTGGTTGGCTGATGGGATTTAGTGCCACGAGGTCCAGATTTGGCCATATTGGGCCATTTGGCAGTTGAAAACAACAGCATGGCACGAATGAATAGTAATAGATGCAAAAACATAAACATATTGTTAATAAATATTTTGTTTATATTGTTTTCAAATTTTTTTAACTAAATATCATAATAATGTATTTCTGATAAACTCCATTTATAGCAAATTTTGAAAAATAATCAATCTGCAAAATATTTTAACTCTGTCAAATCAATCGTGATTGATTTCCCATGTTAGAATATCCATTTCGAATTAAAACAAATATTGACAAAAAATTGGCCTTTATTTACAATAAAATAGAAATACTTATTTTAATATTAAGCAATTATATAACACGATTATTAAAAAAAAATCTTTTAAAGCTTATTTTGTTTTAGTCAGGCCGCAAAGTTTTAATAGGAATTTGGTTCTAAAAGTTCCAAAGTTCCTCAGCGAGGACTCTAATTGTAAATCGACGGTTTGCAAGCACCAAATCTTTAATTTTTTGGGCGTGAGCTTCGTCGGTTGAGGTGGGGAGTCGACCAGCGGACTCTTCGTCTTCAACGCGTTCTCTGCCTTCTTTGAACTGTTTATACCACTTGTAAACATCTCTTTCCGATATAGGAATGCTCACCGAATGCCTTCTGCAACATTCTATACGTTTCCGCAAACAACATTTAAGTTTAATTTTTTTCATTGAATTTATTATATTGTTGAATAAATTCTATCAAAAAATTATGAAAGCTTATTTAATTATTATTTTTATTGAATAAAAAAGTTATTTTATTGTCATCAGATTATTCCATCCCCCATAAAAGCGTCTTAAACACTGACTGGTGCGATTTGTTAAATTATTGTAAAAGTAATAATAATAATAATAATAATATAATAGAAATATACACTCAAGAGCCAAAACATTATG
>BPLQ01005836.1:0-30091 GCA_021605075.1 Caerostris darwini
CACGCACATACACTGCAGGCTGTATGACACCTCGCATTGTCCTGCTGGTAGATGCTAACACTCTGAGGAAAAATAATTCGCATGTAGGGGTGAACATGGTCCGCAAGGACAGATGCGTACTTGTGCTGATCCATCGTGCCTTCCACAATGATGAGTGCACCCAGTGAATGTTAGGAAAACATTTCCCAAACCATAATGCTCCCTCCTCCAGCGTGGATCCTTCCGGCCATTGTTGCAGGGCGTTTGCTTTCAGACGTTTCACGTCGTATACGCCAACGTCCATCTGTCCGATGGAGCATAAAACGTGATTCATCAGAAAAAGCCACCTGTCGCCACTCTGTGGGCGACCAGTTTCGTTACTGGCGTGCAAATTCCAGCCTTCGTCGCCGATGAACAGCAGTTAGCATAGGTGCATTAACCAGGCGTCTGCTGCGGAGACCCATGCGTTCAACAACGTTCGCTGAACCGTTGTTGAGGATACACTCTTGGTTGACCCTTAGTTTATCTGGGCGGTCAGTTGCTCAACAGTTGCACGTCTATTCGCCCGAACGCATCTCCGTAGCTTTCGTTCGCCACTGTCATCTAATATAGCCCATGGTGCACCACATGTGCCACCCCGCTGTTTTTGGATAGAGCCATCTAAGAACACACGATCTAAGAATTTTATGGATTGTAGCGCCCCCTACCAAATTCAGTTGGGAACCTAAACCATTCAGGGATCTATTCAAACACACACAAAAAATTTCATCAAAATCGGTGCAGCTGTTTGGGAGGAGTTCTGCGACAAACGCATGTACATTAGGAATTATAAATACTATGAATAATAGTATGAAGATATATTAATTTTAGTTACACCAGTTACACCTATCAGGTCCAATTGTGAATCTAAACTATCAAGGGACCCACTCAAGCACATGTACAGAAGATTTGCATATATAAAGATATATATATATATATATATATATATATATATATATATATATATATATATATATATATATATATATATATAGATACGAGTAGATATATGTAGGCATGTATATATAAACTGGATTGTAACAGATAAAATGAACAACTAAAAATAAATAGAAATTTAAGACATAAGGTACCATGAAAAACATTAAATTTTATTGGATAATTAAATCTAGCAATTTCAGTAAGGTACTTACCATACATGATATTTATCAAGATAAAGTTTGGATTCTTCAGCATACTGAGAACTACTTGAATGTGGGACTGATCGTTGTCCTTCTTTCTCTGTGATTCAGAAAGGCTTGGAGGTAATTTAGGCGTATTCTGAAAAGCTAAGAAATTTAGCATTTAGATCAATCAGAAGAATAAATTATTACAATGATTATATCACGAGATAATACTAAAAATTATAATAATAATTTGATATACAATTTACTTTAGCAAATATATAACTACAGAAACTTTAGATTTTTCTAATGATGAAGTTGAAGATTTATGAATGATGTAAAAAGGCAATCTTTTTATTTTATGTAGAAGTCTTTATTTTAGAAAACAAATTTTAAAAAATTAAATGGATTTAAGAAAAATACACGAAGTATTTATATATTGAAAAACTTTTATCTTTAACAGTATTAGTTAATTTTAAAAAATGATAATAATAAATATTTAAATCGGATAGGGGAAAACATGATTTGAGAAAGAAGTAGTTTGTAGATTTTTAGTTTTTTTTATTAATTTAAATTATTGTATAACTGTCTGACTAACTATTGATATTATAACTGTCAGAATCAAAATTTCCAACTTTTTATTTCTTTCTTGTGAGGGCCTGAATGGTCGAGTGGCTAGGGTGCTCGGTACCACAGGTTTCGGGTTCGCGTCCCGGAGGTGCCATGGTTGTTTGTAGTGGTTCGGAATCCACTTTAAAAAGTAGGTCCCGGTCTAATAGGATCGTAGAGCGTTGCGGGGGCATTGTTACTCCGCGTCCGTGGCTTATCTTTAAGTTATACGCGCCCCCTGGGTAATGCAAAGTGAGTACGTCTGTGCAGCACTTGCCTTAAGGCATCCAAAGACCAAGCTGTCTGTGTTTGCCAGCTGCATTAGAAAGAAAAAAAAATTCTTTCTTATGAATCTAACTAACATAAATTTGGTAGAACTAAAAATTAAAATTTCTTTAATTCATTCCCGATATATATATATATTTGAAAAAAGAGTATGGATATTAAATACTCACAAGTCAACTGAAAAATATTTCATTTGACAACCAATTGGATCTTACGAGCCCAGAGTATGATTGTAGTGGATGTATAGGTTTTAACGCCATATTTCTTTCTGCGTGCAAGGCGTTAAAAGTAAAAAGATTTATACAAACAGATTTTTCTCTAGATATACTCACTGTGACTTGCTGATTAATATTTTTATATAATTTTGAGTTGTATACGAAGTGATATTCAAATGTTGAGGATGCGGATTAGTTTATAAATTAATGTGTTTCAACAAGCACACTCTGTTCTGTTCTTCGTGTTTATTCGGTGATAGATGATGTCAATTGAAAACAGGCGCACATCCAGATAGGTCATATTAAATGTAAAGCGTGAGAAAATGTATCTGAAGTTGAAGTTTCTTATTTTATTAATAATTGCTTATTCATAATAATTTTTTTTAATTACACAAACAAATTATAAATTAAATTACATTCAATCTTTTCTCTTTTGGAAGTTCATCAGTCGCTTATGTCAACTTCAATAGTTTGATGAATATTTAATAAAACTAAACCAAGAAATAGTCTGCTCAGTCAACAAATTCATGCACATTAAGAAAGTTTGACAATGAAAAGAAAAACAAGTATTCGTTGAAATAATAAATATTTAACAAAAAACAATGAACCTGCTTCCATAAATTTGTACTCATTTCACTTATAGTCTGGGAGGGGCGTAATACTCAAAGCCTTCCAACACAAATAAGCATAGACATGCCTAAACGGTAGTGATAGATATATGATGGTATATAACAGCAAGTCAAATGATATCTTGATTTATCTTATTAATGGTATCTTGACACGTGCTTGGATCTGACAACTGTAAAAGAAACTAACTATGGTCTAGAGTTTGGGAATTCGAAGGAAAGTCTGTCCAATTAATCCGTAGTCCATATTTGTTTTAGCCATTATTAGAAAGCATTTTCTGAGATCAGCAGCATACATATAATAATGCTTTCTAATCTAGCTGTACATAACGAATCAGTTGGAATATTAGAAGAAATAAAATAAAAATAAAATAATCGGCATAAAGCTAGTTATCATTGAAAATATTTATTATTTTATATGAACGCAGAGTTTTTCAAAAAAGCATTCTGATCATATGTTTATGAATAATTATTCGATTCCATTCCTAACTTTAGATTTTATCTGTTTTTATTTGAACCAAAATTTTCAAAGTAATTTGTATTCGATGAATAGCTACTCATCTAGTGACCAAGAGTTTTATACTTTAACGTATCCTTAAAGATTTTTTTTTTTTTTTTGCAACTATGTGTATTATTGGCAAGAGATAAAAAAATTCTTATTATGCAACAATTTTCAGGAAAAGAAATGATTCATTTTCTTAAGTTCTAAATAAATGTAAATTTAATGTTGCTAATATTTGTCATTTTATTCCATTAAAAGATAAAATTATGTTTTGGTATTTTGTGGGTTTTAAAGGACATCTATAATACTATAATTATGGTTGCATATTAATTTATATAATTTACGAAGTGTATTTATTTATTTTTTGGGTGGTATAATTTATATTTGTTATAGCTTTTGGTCACTCACATATTTTTAATTAATAAATACATATATATATTAATAAACAAAGATATAACTGTCTTTCTCAAAAATTCGTGTTAAAAATAGCCAAGTGGCAATCCAGGGCCAAGTGTAATAGGAGAATGACGGGAGATATTGACCTCAGCAGTATATTTTTACCAAGAGTAGCGATTTCTATTTAATATCTTCTCTATGGTTGCGACGCTGTGATATAGAGTTTAGAGATTAGAAAGGAATGCCTTCGAGTTAAGGATGGGCATGTTTTAACATTCCTTCTCATTGATTTTCCAGAAATCTCGCTATGCACTGAAAGTGTAAGATGAACCGACATTCTTTATCTGCATTATAATTTTCGGCGTTATTTATTTTAAATATTTCGGAAAGGATTAAGGTGCTTACTAAACGTAACCAGAGCGAAAACCATGACATTGACAGCAGTTAAGATGTAAGCCACGTTGCGTTTCCCGATGCTAATCTGGTCCTTCTGGGAACACTCACTGGATACAATCGATGGTGACAACACGAATCCAAGAGCAACTCCCAACTATCGTATATACAGAAAGAAAAGAAAATCCTTTTTAGTATTAAAAAATTGTGTCAAATAATGATCAAATATATATGTACACTAAGTTCCAAAAATTAAGGAAAAACCAAGAAAAAAAAATATGTTGTAAAATTTTAAATCATTGGATTTAAATAAAACTTTTCAAAAACATCAATCATACAGTGTTACGCACACAAATTAGGCACAAAATAAAAAGAATGGACTTATTTTCTGTCTTAAAAATAGACAGAATAAAGTCATACAAATAATTAGTATTTCAATTAAAATTGTGATCAGCTTCAATATGGAGTGTGATTACCTGCAACAGATACAAATAGTGACAGTGATGTTTTATCCTCAAAATAATTATCTTTATTAACAAAGTTGGCAGCAAATTCATTACTGAGTCAAGGCTTTTCGAGTTATCCCAAGGATTCAAGAAGGTATATTAAGAGCAGCAAAACTAGTAGAGTATCTACTAGTTTTAACTATTAGAACCAAGATTATCTTAAATATGCTCAATCCATATGCACAATAATGCCCTAATTAAGTAATTCTCCATGAAACGAACCTGTTTGGTCTAGCATTATCGTGTTTTAGGATGAATGAAGGCACAAACTACCTCTGTTTAATCATGAACAATTGGGGTTAGAATGTTTTTTCTATATAACATAGTAACTGTTCCTCTTGGGACCATATATTCAAGTCAATGTAGTCATCCAAAGAGCCCTCACATATAGGCAAGACCCAGCTAATTTGTTTCTTTCAAGAATATGATTGATATAATATCGGATTTCTGACTTTCGCTAGACCATCACTCTTTATGAGTCAATTAGTAAACAAAATTTGCATTCATTAATAACGAGTGCAAATCTACATTATCGTACATTCCAATTGAGAAGTGTGCTTACTCAATTAAAATTAATTAAAATTACAGTGGCGGCTTGTGAGGGGAGAGTACAAACTCTTTTCTGAAGCCTTCTGTGCACAGTTGATGAGTATATTAGCTTTCTATTTGCTGCTAAAAGAGAAGAACTAAGGAAGATTTATGTATTGGTTATATGCCTTCTTGCATTTAATTGCAAATAGCGATCATCTGCTGCTCTTGTAGTTCTAGGTCTTCTAGTATGTTCTAGTCTCTTTTTGCAGTTCTAGTATCTTCTAGAAGGTGATTTTGTTCTTATAAATGCATTCCACTATCTAAATTAGAGTTTTCATTTAACCAGCCCCTTCTGCGATAAATGTTCTACTAGAGACTCTACACCGTAGAGGCAAATCATGTCATCTTCAATGGATTCCTGCACATGTCAACATTGAGGACAACGAATGCGCTGACTCTTTAGCCAAAGAAGCCAGGGACAATGATCAACCCAGGACTACCATCACACTTGCAGATGCTAACGCAGTTGCCAAAAGCCGACTAATTCCTCGTGACTTTAAGAAGCCACTAATCACGGATTTCAACTGCCCTAGGAAGCTGACATCAGTTATTAGCAGACTCAGAACTAATCATTACAGAGGGATGAAGATTCTCCCAGACAAGACCAGGGAATACATCCCCTGCAGAAATTGCCGCAACGCTTTCCTAACACCTAAGCACATTCTTGAGTGCCCATCACTTACTCCCCATGTTTTGCAATTGGGTATGGTGCCAATCGAAGCCTATTTAAGAGAAGTCCTGTATAGCGAAGCGGCGCCATTGCTTGCGGCCGCTATCGAGAAGACTTTTGACATTGATACATCTAACATTGATAATTATATTTTAAATCCATGGACACGATAACAACAACAACATTTAACCAGCCCACTGCTACTTTCACATTGGCTCACTATCATAACTCTTCAGATAAATAATGTCAGTATTCATATGTAAAACAAGGTAATCTCTACATTGTACTACGTAGTTTCTACTTCAAGAGAATGCAGACGCTATTAAAGTCTGTTTTCGACCACATGTCAGTTGACGTTGAGCGCAGCAGCTCAACTAATTTGTTTGACCTTCTGACGTCACATCATCTTTTACCTATACTACATCATTTGTATGAAATTTTAATCATTTTTGGCCGTGTAATCGCAATTTGTTTTTCTTAATTTTTGGAAATTGGTGTAATTTTATAACCGAACCACAAATTTCACAGAATCTTAGAATGGGAAAATTTATAAAAAATTCCTTTTTAATGTAAGTATTTTTCACAACTGTAATTGAAACAATTTTAATATCTTTTTATTATCTATATAGTTTATCTTTGTGAAAAATTTACGTTATGAGATGTAATGCTAAATAGACTTAAGGTTGTTCAGTTTATATAAATTAATAATTCTATAAATAAAGGTTTTAAAATATAAATTTATATTACGTTTTATTTAACTAAAAATATATTTAAAAACATTAAGCATATTTAAGGAACTCCAGAACATATAAAAATATATTAAATTATTGGTTTTTCATAAAATCTAGTTATTTTATTGATATTAATAAATATTCATTTACTTGAAATATATTGTTTATATATTATATACAATAATTATATCATATAACTAACATAAATTGTAACTTTATAAAAAAATGTGTCGAAATTCCAGTTCTTTAAAACTTATAAGTTAATTATCTCCATTAAAATTTTCTCTGAAATAATAGGTTCAAAGTATTACTGCAAGATATTGAAAATTGCCGAAATTTTTTAGATTTGATGTAGAAGACGAATAAATTTTTATATTTTGTTAGCCTATGTGATTAAAATAAGTATTGTGAAAAAGTTAGTAGCTTAGAGAAGTGGTATCTCTTACAAAACTTTATAATGTATATTTCTTTGAATTAAAAAAAAAAAACTTCTACAAATAAGATGAAATGTTCTTGTCTTCATTTGATTCTTTTTATATACCAACATATTCATATTCTGTTTAGAACAAAAGGAGAAACATAAATCTCGTAATTTTGAAAAGATTGCGCTTCACTTCTGTATAGAATATTTTAAGGATTTTTTATTTTTTACGTCTTAATGTGTTTTACTCTTAGATTGTCCTGCATTATTTTTTTTTTTTAGTAAAATGTTTATGAAATATTTCTAATATAATATATATCTCTTTTGTCAGGCAGCTCTAGAATTTTCTTACAAGTTCGAAAAGAAAATAATTCTGTTCTTTTTTCCTTTCTTTCTCTCTCTCTCTTTTGTCAAATAATAATGTAGCAGTTTCAATATTACCAAGAGTGCAAAGCAATTATCTTTTTACATTTCGATTATTAATTTTTAATAAATAAAAGAGGAGTATTTTTAATTCAATTTTTTAGCAAATTAAAAATATATTTTAAATTAGAAATATATAGTATGCAATTTTACAATATATATAGTATACAATTTTACAATATATATAGTATACAATTTTACAATATATATAGTATACAATTTTACAATATATATAGTATACAATTTTACAATATATATAGTATACAATTTTTGTAGTGTCACAATTTTTAAATTAAATGTAAATTTTGGATATTATTTTACTAAGGTCATATTTCTATTACAATAAAAATGAATCACCTGGTTTCCAAATACGCCGATAGCGCAGGCTCTGGACAGTTCTTGGCTGGGGAACCATTTAGCGGCCAGAACAGGAGGAACGGCCAAGACAAACAGATTGGACAGCGACCCGAAGAAACTACTGACCATGACGTAGACGAAACTGTTTGGTGTTAAAGTTGCAAACTGCATGGCAGTTGCTGGGAAATGTAAATCAATTACAGTGAGAATTTTTTACGAAAAATATCCATACAACAAAACATTTTAACATGATATTAAAAAAAAAAAATTATTTTTATATATAGTGAGAGTTTTTTTGGCCGAGTGAACTAGCACTCTGGCGCTTGGTGCCACAGGTTTCGGGTTCGAGTCCGTCGCTTGTAGTTGTTCGCAACTAACTTTAAACGGTAGGTCCCTGTCTAATAGGGTTGTAGAGCATAGGGCTGGCAACCCTACCCCACAGCTATTTTTTTCTAGCTTCTTTTCTCCACACTTCACTGCAATACCTACGGCTATGTACTTTGGTGTATTATGGGTTTGGTTTGGCTTATCGTTCTACAGTCATTTTGTGAGCACTCTGGGCTAATTAGACCAAGATCTACAGTTTAAAGTAGATTCTGAACTACTAACAAACATCCATGCCACCGCCAGGATTCGAACATGAAACCTGTGGTACCAAAACCCAGAGCATTATCCAATTGGCCAGGTATATTATGGGAGATATTCAGGCGCTAGTCGCTTTACACACGTTGTTACAATCTTCACCAAAATCGTTGACTACAACACTGCCATCATCAAATTCTTACAACTTTCCTGCACGGAGTCTTCATTAAGTTTTACTACAACATGGGGAATTCCCTGTTATTGCAACATTCCTATAATACTTTTTCATTAAAGGGTATAATGGAAAATTCTCCAACACAGCATTCATGCAATAAATTTTGAAAAAATATTTTATTTTTTACTTTTATTAACAAAGGGAAATCCCAATACAACAAAAGGTATGATCAAAATTTTTAACGTCATCTTTTTTTTTTTTATTCATTTTAACGTGTCTATCATATTAGATTTGTATTTGCTGATGAATATTTTGAATCGATTTGAATTTCAAATTCATTTCACTCGTGAAGTGCTAAATATGTTGAAAGACTTTCGTCACGTCTTCATATTCAAAGTACTAAATTTTCAGACGTGCGCCGTTATAGCTTTTTATGTGTATCGACATGGAAAATACTCTTTTTAAAAACTGTTAAATATTTCTTTATGTGATATAATTTACAGTCTAAACAATGTCTACTTCAAATAAAGAAGGGATAATACATAACAGAAGTTTTATCATTCTTAATCTTTTAAACCTTACGCACATTTACACGGAATTTTTAGAAACCTTGATTATTCTATCGATCTTTTATCGAGAATTTATTCTTACTTTTATGTTAAGGAATTAACGAACAGAAAGACATTAACAAATGAAAATTGCTTCTAGTGTGAATGATAAAATTTAATATTTATAATTTAATCAGAAATAATGCTGTTATAACACAGAATTCATAATTTATTGAAGTAAATAATACGCTAGCAAACTTAAGCATATATATGCTTTGGGAGATGATAGCCATTACATTGGAGACAGTATCTTATATTGATAAGCATAATGATACTTGATTCAATAGATAAATAATTTCACAAAACCTAACAGTCGTGCTAAAAGTTTTAAGTTTAAAAGGTAATAGTAAAAAGGTACATCTTTTAAAATGAAATTCCCATTTGACTCAACAAATACTCAACACAAATAGCATAAGCAAACCATGATTATCTATATGATTCATTAGAACAGGTAAAAAATATCCAATAGAAATAAGCAGAGTAGGATAATAAGAGAAATACAGCATAAAAGCATTAAAGATTTTTGCCGTAAATTTAAAAGAGTTTATTCGAGTAGTATATTGCGTAGGAGAAACCATGTGGATGAATTGACATGTGAGTGCATGATCTATAAGATGAGGAGGGGCGTAATGTGTGAATGACCCCTATTCCATTTATGTTAACTCCTATGTCGTTTTTCGTGTTTGATGATATTGCTCAAAAAAACATGCAACTACAGCTACATTAATTACACTGGCCAAACGTTTTCTTAAGGGTGGCCTGTTTACACATAACTGCATTCCATCTACCAACATCCATCGGTGTAACCTAATTTCGTATAAGGAGCACAAAGACTAAAAGGATGCCTAATTATCAATGGATCATTTCAGTGAGGCAAATCATCTAAGATGCCAACTGATGCAGTGGAGGTGGAGTAAAAGTTTAATTCAAATAGCAGTGAAAGATAATATTGTAGTAATCCAGCGTGCTCGTCTGAAAGCAATATAATTGAACGGCCCTCCGCTTTTCGACTGACATATTATCTATCTAGATCGTTATTGACAACAATAACGATATTTTTATGCTGTTTTTATTATGTAGCCTGTCACTTGAAATAAACTTCACTCCATCTCCACTGTATCAGTTGGCATCTTAGATGGTTTGCCACACTGAAATGACATAATATAGCCCATTCATGAGTGATTCTTCCCAACGTGCATTTAATACGAATTTAACCTTCATAGAGATTAACGTCTTACTACATCGGATTAGTTTTGTGGAAAAGCTGCTGGAAAGTTAATATTTAAACCAGTTGTGAACCTTCCCTGATTTAGCTACCATAATACATGAGTAAGATATTTTAAGAAATATCCTTTCTGCATAACAGTTTTTCTCGGAGTACCAACAAATGATTGATAAATAGATGATCATGGAGGAATATGCACTCTTTTCCATACTATAGTTTGATGATTCATTGTTAGATACGGTCCCTAGAATCCATTGAACTTAAGGGAGCCTATATTCCTTAATGAGATACATCCTCTTCATTGATTGATCTCTTCGAAAGACAATTATTTGCTTCACTCGTCAACTAAACCGTTTACCAACTTGGTTTTGTATTGAGTGACCCAAGCATTTATTCCATACTGAATCATCAAATTATTGTATTCCTTCAATCTTTAAGCACACTATGTCTTTGAATTCTAAATTTCTGAGATGTTACTGCTGAAAGGCTTTCCACATTTTGTACACTATATGATAATGTTATATTGTAGACAATAAATATAGTGCAATATTTTTAAAATTTTTAATTTGAAATATTTTATACTTCTTTTATTAATTAATTAAAAAGTAAACAACTTTCTACTTGAAGGAAATTTAAAAAATATAATAACTTTTATCCTTGTAAGAGTCTAATTAAGAGAGAAAAAAAGTAAAAATAACAATAAAATTAACTATATGAGAGTTATAAAAGGTTGTAAAAATAGCAATGTTACGATTATTTTTCTGATACTTGAAATTTTTTAAAAGCTGTTTCATATTTTAATCATATTACATTTCTTACATGTAGTTATTGTTTGATTGGATAAAAAAAACTTCATTAAAGTTTTCGATTGGCAGTGATGAAAATAACACAAAAATACAAAAAAATTTACAAAATTATCTAAAAAGAATGACTAAGCGTTATAAAATATTACCACACGAAATCAAATGTATTTTATCTCGCTATCAGGAAAGCTTCCTCTATACCATTCAGTAACAGAGATTTGAAAAATTTATTTCAGTAGTTTATGTAAAGTTGCGTTTTCGTAATCGCAGCCTTAAATGGATTAAAAAATTTATACAAAATAAATAAGACATCATGGTCACAGTGAAAATGAAATTTATTCAACTGAAAAAATAATGAGCACTTTCTGTTTCAAAAACACAACTATACCACACTGGTTCTGATCATAAGTAAAAATGTTATTGTTTATGATTTTGAATACAAAAATTATAACTAAATTTCAACAACATTTGATCCAAAAGGTTTTAAGAAATCACTATTAATATTATCGTGGAAGAATCAAGAATTATCAAGTAGTATCAAGAATTATTATTATCGCAGAAATGTTTAAGAAAGTACTTTACGATTACTCTATTTTAAGAAAGAATGAATATAAATTTTATTTGCTAATGGTTTTATATTCGCTGAAGACTGAAATGCAAAAATCAGAAAACAAATTTCATAATAGTAGAAAACAATTAGTTATTATAAATCTCCCAAAACACACACTACATGTGTAAATGTACTCATAAATTTCTCAGTTGTGTGACATGACGGCACGAGATAAAAGCTTTTTGATCTGAAACTGATGGAAACACCTGAGGTTTACGAAACCATCCATTAATATGTGCGAAAATTTCTTGGAAAATGTCATCTTTTCAGACGAAAATAAATAATGGCTCAGATGGTAAAAATTAATGAGATGTTTCACAAAAGAATGATTTCTTGAAAACATGCAATCAATAATGAAGTTAAATAAAAGTATTATTTTAACTTATAAATAAATACGCAGTTGTTATTATTTTTAGCTGTTTAAATGGTGAAATAAAATTTTTAAAAATCTAAAAATATTCAGAAATAAATGAAAAAAAAATTGGGAAGCATTAGTTCAAATCTGGTAGTAATTTTGAAAATGTTTGTGGAGGAAAAAAATTAATAACAAGAAGCAATTGAGACCTAAAGCTAAAATATGATTATAAATAATCATATTTTAATTATAAATTTTTTTTTTCATTATAAATTGATATAAAATGGATGCTTCAGTAAGCGTTATTCCTTTTAGGTTAATTATCATGTCCTTACAAAATACAGAAGATGCGAAAGAGATAACAACTGCACATCTATAATTTGAATGATAACAATTCAAACTATTCAATGTTCTAAATGTAAGTTTCTATGCTTAAATGGCATACTTATTTAAAATTAGTTTAAAGCAACGAAACAATTTATTATGTAAATAAAATTTTAATATTTATTGTGAAAGCAAATTCTTCTTCATTGGCGTAACAGCTCCATGATGGGTCAAGGCTGTCTGCGTACTGGCAGATGACAGTGAACACTGCTATACTATGCTATATTATACTATGTCCTGCTGTACTATGTTGTTTTGTGAACAGCAATTCATTTTATCGGAAAGGTGAAATTAACCTCAACTAACCGTAAAATATTAAGCTAGTGAAAGTAAATTACACTAAAAATTAATATAGTTGCATATTCGAAGTAAGTTATTAGATTAAAGGTAATTTCAGCTAAATACAACTATTCTGGAAATAAACCAAACCGACAGGAATTTTTTTAAAAATTCAGAATAACTCTGGTTTTTTATTTTGGTAGCGCTGGTTTTCGAAAATACTTGTACTTCTATTATAAAAGAGTAATCTTTTAAAAACGACCAATTTAAATTTAACGTTATTAATTAATTTCAAATCTTAAAATGATCAATTACAGTGCTGTTGCAAAGTTTACCTCCAATTCGTTTAAATTCTACACAAATTTGAATTGTATGGAATATTTTCAATAATAGAAATCATGTGACTTACTTTTATTACATATCAAGTGTCCAAATTTTTTTTATAATTTTAATTATTGTGTAAATTTATATGTTAATGATTATCATACTATAAAGAACTATAATGTAATAAATAACTTATACTGATTCATTAAAAGAATGTATTGATGTAATGAAAAAATATATCTTTCAACTATATTTAATAATTTTGCTAATAATATCAAAAATTGCTCTTTTTAAAAAACTTTCATAATTATAATTTTACCATTGAGGATACTTTAATAATTTCTTGCAAATCTTAATTCAAAGAAACAATGATATGAGCTAGTATTACTTAAAAGAGAATACCTACTACTATCCAAAATTCTATTACATATTGTGGGAAAAAGAAATACTTAAGTGATCCTAAATGGTTACCACCACCAAGTAGTTCCCTTTAAACGTATTGTACTTGGCTACTTTGAATTGTTTTAAGTTATTATGGTGTGAAGTTACATCCCAAATAAATTTGTATTGTAGTAATATTTTTTACAATAAAATATAATACTTGCTACTTAAAAAATATAATTTACTATACCCTTAACTTAAAAAATATAATACCTGCTACTATCCAAAATTCTATTGCATATCTTGGGAAAAAGTAAATGCTTAAGCAATGCAAAACTGCTACCGACACCAAATGATTCTTATTAAACATATTGTACTTGGCTACTTTAAATTGAAATTAAGCCTTTGTGGTGTAAAATTACACATCCAAATAAATTTATATCATTGTATCAACTTTACAAATATAAAAAAATCATGATTTTTACCTAAAACATTCCAAAATGCAGTACAAATAACCGTCCATCGAAGATCCAGATAATTAACCACAGAAGAGATTGGAAATGCGAATACAGCGTAGACCAGCATGTATATCATACCACTCCAATTGACTGCTTCCATGCTCACATCATAGAAGCACATTGTGACGTTGGCCATGGCCACATATTGTGGAAACAGCATAGCACTCATCATGGACAAGAAGCTAAAGAGGCAAAGCATCCATAATCTTCTCTTGTACACTTTTATGTTGACATCTTTTTGTAAAACAATGTCTGTGACACTTTGTGAGGACATGCAGTTTTCATTGCTTGTGATGACCATCCATGACGTCGGGTGAGAAATTCTTCATTTAGGTATGATTCATACTTCTGAAAGATCAAATATGTTTGATGTAGTAGATAATTTATATTTCTGTTATTTCATTAAATTTAATATTTGTTTAACAGAATCTTAGTAGAGTTCATGAATTTGGATTTTACAAACTTTATTTTTCAGCAACATCCTTACCAACATAATCCACTTTTTGAAACAATCAATTTCAAACACTACCTTAAATAATCCATTTTAATCAAATAGGATTTAATCATATACTATGCTATAATAATACGTATATTAAATGCTATTTCAATTGTAAAAGTATTACTTAAGTATTATTAAGAATTAAAACTAAATTAAATTTCAACAAATGAGTTGACTGATAATTAACGTTTTATTGAATCATGACCTAGTCGAATTTTTAAAGCATAAACCATGTAAAAAAGGAACGACTGCTAAAAGAATATTTTTTTACCAACTTAATGTTACATTTGATTTTATATCATAAGGAATTATTGTGTAGAAATTTATTTAATCAGGAAAGGAGTTTTATATATTATTTAGCTTTTTAATTGAAATGAAGATTGCTACAATGCTTGTATAATTTTGTTATTAACATCGCCTTTATTATTACTGTTTTAGCGAAGCAAATGTTATTTATTTTCAAGATTATTTTGATACATTTGAACACATTTCAGTTAAAATATTTTTAATATGCATAAAACTATTGTATTTTAAATTTTTACTTATTGTTTTTTCAAAAAACTGCTACTTTTTGTACGAAGAATTAAAAATAAATTAAATTTCAACAAACGAATTGAATAATATTTATTGTTTTATTGAATCTTGAACAAGTCTAATTATTAAAGCATAAACCACGCTCAAAAGGAACGACTGCTGAAAAAAAAGTTTTTTACCGACTTTATGTCACATTTGATTTTATATCATGAGGAATTAAATTTACATCCTAATTATATAGATGCTAACAACATAGAAATGTATTTAATAAGGAAAGAGTTTTTTTTTAAATTGATATGAGAAAATTGATACCCTGCTTGCATATTTTTGTTATTATCATTGCGTTTATTACTGCTATTTCAGCCAAATAAATATTATTAATTTTCAAAATTATTTAGACACATTTGAACGTTATTCAATTAAAATATTTTTAACATACATAAAACTAACGTATTTTTAGTTTCTGAATATAGATTTTTATTAATGCACATATAAATTATATAAAACTCAAATTATAATCAAGAGTGAATATAAAGCTGCACTATGTTGAAATATTTGTATGCATTTTTCTTGAAAAATGAAAGTAAATTATTTCTTAATTTTCGTAAAATAAATTGAATGCATGAAGTACATCTTTTCATTTATTGCAAAAAAAATATATATATATATATATATAAGTACTCATATTAAAAATGATACTTGTTATTCAGTGGTTGATGCTCATTAAAAATAAATAAAAAAACAGTACATTTAAATTATTTCTTAATTTTTGTTATAATAAACTGAATGCATGAAATAACATAATTTCATTTAAAGAAAAAAAATTTTATAAACACTCACATTAAAACTGATGCTTGTTGATATTAAAAATAAAAATAAAAAATAGAACATTAAAATTATTTCTTAATTTTTTGTTATAATAAACAAGATAAATGAAGTAACATCTTTTCATTAAATGCAAAAAAAAAAAAAAAAAATTATAAACACTCATATTAAAAATTATACTTGTTGTTATATAAATGCCATTTAATTTATTTCTTAATTTTTGTTATAATAAACTGGATACATGAAATAAATCTTTTCATTTAATGCAAAAAAAAAAAAAAATATTATAAATTCTCATATTAAATATGATGCTTGTTGTTATTGAAATATTGATACTCATTAAAAAATAATGAACAGTACATTAAATTATTTCTTAATTTTTGTTATAATAAACAGGATGCGTGCTTTTCATTTAATGCAAAAAATAAATTTATAAACACCTCATGGATTGAAACATATTTTCATTTAACAGCACATTTAAATTATTTCTTAAATAAAAAAATTATAAACACTCACATTAAAAATGATACTTGATGTTATTCAAAAAAAAAAAATGTTGAAACTCATTAGAAATTAATAAAAAAAAAAAACCAGTAAATTAAAATTATTTCTTAATTTTTGTTATAACAAACTGGATGCATAAAGTAACATCTTTTCATTTAAAGCAAAAAAAAAAAAAAAAATGTAAAAAAACACTCACAATAAAAATTATGCTTGTTGTTATTGAACTGTTTATGTCATTAAAAATAAATTAAAAAGCAGTACAATTAAATCATATTTCATTTTGGTTGTAATTAACTGGATACATGAAGTAACACCTTTTCATTTAATGCAAAAAAAAAAAAAAAAAAATATTTATACGCACTCACATTAAAAATGATACTTGTTGTTATAGAAATGCTGGTAATCATTAAAAATAAACAATTCATTTAAATTATTTCTTAATTTTTGTTATCATAAACTGGATGCATGAAACATTTAACATGATGCATTTTACCATCTTTTAATTTAATGCAAAAAAATATATATATGAACACACATATTAAAGATGATACTTGTTTTTATTGAAATGTTGATACTCATTAAAAATAAATAAAAATAAGCAATACATTTAAACTATTTCTTAAATTTTTGTTATAATAAATTGTCTGCATGAAGTAACATCTTTTCATTTAAATTAAAATAAAAAAAAAAAATTATAAACACTCATATTAAAAACGACACTTGTTTTTATTGAAATGTTGATACTCATTAAAAATAAATAAAAATAAACAGTACATTTAAATTATTTCTTAATTTTTGTCACAATAAACTGGATGTATGAGGTAACATCTTTTCATTTAATGCACAAAAAAAAATTAAAAACACTCATATTAAAATTGATACTTGTTGTTATTGAAATGTTAATACACATTAAAAACTAAAAATAAGCAGCGCATTTAAATTATTTCTTAATTTTTGTTATCATAAACTGGATGCATGAAACATTTAACATGATGCATTTTAACATCTTTTCATTTAATGCAAAAAAAAAAACATATATATATATATATATATATATATATATATATATGAACATTCATATTAAAAATGAAACTTGTTGTTATTGAAATGTTGATACTGATTAAAAATATATAAAAATAAACAGTACGTTTAAATTATTTCTTAATTTTTGTTATAATAAATTGTATTCATGCAGTAACATCTTTTCATTTCAATCAAAATAAAAAAAAATGACATTCATAATAAAAATGACACTTGTTGTTATTGAAATACTCATTAAAAATCAACACTCATTAAAAATATATAAAAATAAACAGTACATTTAAATTATTTCTTAATTTTTGTTATAATAAACTGGATACATGAAGTAACGTCTTTTCATTTAATGCAAAAATATATAAAAAAATTATAAACACTCATATTAAAAATGATATTTATTGTTATTGAAATGTTGATACTCATTAAAAATAAAAAAAAACAGTACATTTAAATTATTTCTGAATTTTTGCTATAAAAAACTGGATGCATGAAGTAACAGCTTTTCATTTAAGGAAAAAAAAATTATAAACACTCACAATATGCATAAAAAAAAACTATAAGCTCTCATATTAAAAATGATACTTGTTGTTATTGAAATGTTGATACTCATTAAAAAGAAATAAAAATAAAGAGTACATTGAAATTAAATAAATTACAGTTAAAATAATTAATACGAGGATACAAACACTACTTACATAACTTCCTAGTACCTTCTAGAGCGAAATTTCTGAAATTAATATTATACAAGCAGCATCTGTCTGTAGTATCTGGGAAAAATCGTGTGGAAAGACTTACATACCTTTTGTGATTTACGTTATATTCATTTCACAGCCCAGAATTTCAATCACATTTTTAAATACAATGGCGAAAAAGAAGTATTGTGCTTCATCGCGTAACCCTGGGAAAACAAACATTCTTTCGCTAATCACGCGAGTAACTGGTTAATTTTAAAATCAGAAATATTTCTTTTCTTCTTTTCTGTTTAAAATGGTAATCATTTATGTAATGAGAATATATCTTATCACGTGACACCAAGGAATGAAGTTTTATTCTTTTCGGTTTGCACAAAAAAAAAGTCGTGATGATAAATCAAATTTTGTACAATATTTTCCCTGGTCATTTAATAACTGCATAATTTATACGTTCTTAGTGAATTGAATTTGATATGAAAAAAACATGAAGTTTTTTGTTCAGCAGAATGGTCGACCAATATTAAAAAGCATAATTTTGAATTCTATTATACTTATCGTTTTAAAAAAGTAGAAAAAAATTACTATTTTCTTTAAAGAAAAAATTATAGACTCAATTAATTAAATTTTATAATAATTATAATCCCGATTAATTAATTTTTAAAATAATAATTATAATCTCAATTAATTTTATAGTAATTGCACTCTCGATTAATTAAATGTTATAATAATTATAATCTGGATTACTTAAACGTTATAATAATTATAATCTCGATTAATCAATGTTAATTATAGGATATTGTAACCTTTTCCAAATGCATGTTCAATAATAATATATCGTTCTGCCTGTTGGCAGACGGATTTGACCTACTGTGGGGCTGTTGCGTCTTTGAAGGAGAAGAAGGATTATATATCTCAAAGTAAGTCTAATTTGTAACATTAAAAGAAAAGAAAACAATGCTAATGTTAAAATTTTTTTTTTTTTGTTTGTTTTCTTAGGTTAATCGAACATTTTCCAGAAACTATACAGCAATACCAATTCTGAGCGTTTTTAGAGAATTCCATTGAATTACACTCTGAATCATATGCCAATCTTGATTGTGAATCACCAAATTTTCAATTCCAGACTTGTGGCCCATTGGCAACAAACGCAGCTAACTTTCAGAAGGGTGCTGTTCGAATCCACTATCAACAATGTTGTAGTCGCTACTTTCAGAAACGAAGAGACCCGATAACGATTGGGACAATTGGAGTAAGGCATCTGCCTGGTGAGGAGTTTACTGAGTTTCTTTCCCATGACATACAAAAGCGGTGCAGCTATTCTTAAAAGCAATCCTGGGAAGCAAGTAGGCAAGTTTTATATGAATAAAATTGAGTGAATCATGTGCAAAAGTAGGTTCTCCGGTTATTAGGATTATAATAATCATGTACTATACCATACATGATAGATGAATGCGTGATAATTTAGCCATTTAGCCATTTTAATCATCAAAATTGGTTTTACTTCGGCACCATAGTTTATCTAATAGGTGACTACATCATCTATTTAGTAAAACACCAGTTCTCAACTCTTCCCTATTTCGTAATTATTAAATATTTCTAAGTCCTATTGACAATTTCGATAGAAGATAAACATATACTCTGACCTACGATTAAGTTTTACCTGAATAAAACTGTGTATATCATATACAAAATTAGGTTAATCTGAAGTAAATTCTTCTGTTATTAGAATTACAATAATCATATATACCATACACACATGATAAAGTAGCCATAAAGATAAGTGCAATTTTTTAATGATCAAACATGGTTTCACTTTGGCACCATAGATTATTCCGCCTGCATCACAATGATGCTAGTGTTCAAATATTCCACTTTTCTCAGTTATTATATATATCTAAATTGTATTGAAAAATTTTGTTACAAAACAAATATTTTCTTAAATCTAAATATGATGTTTATATGAATAAAATTACAGAAATTTCAAAAAAAAAAAAAATCTAAAACCAATTACTATACTATCAATATAATCGTCCTTTTTAGTCGTTATTTTTATCCATATATAGGTAACATATTAAATTGAAATTTCAACGATAATATTTTCACTTAAATTAACACTTTAAAGATCATATATCTTTTTTCAAAAATTTCATTTTTTTTTTTTTCTCATTAAAATCGAAAATATGGGTATGATAATGTAAACATAAAGATGAATTCCAGATGACAAAATGATATATAAGTTAATAAGTTTATGTTAAGTTAGTTTCATTCTGTTTTAGTTAATTTTTATTATATAAATTCAGTTAAAAACTGAAACCATTTGGGTTGCACATTAAAATCAGAACTATAATTTTTTGATTAATCATCAGAGTAATCCAGAACACCAAACGAAACACCATTACTATTCTTACTGAAACTGTTTTAACATTCACACATTTTGAAAAAAAAAACCAGAAAGTAAATGCAAGAGGCAACTAATTAATATCACAATATTCCAGGTACTGGATAACATCCAATAAAATATCTGTAAAACAATATGAAATCGTCAAACAATGACTGTTTCTAAATGTACGATTTCACGATTGAATTCTTTAATTCATTTTTGCCATGGAATAAATACAAGGTAGCCCAAAATATTCTTTCAGGCTCAAAATTTAAAAATTAACTTTTGCACATGTTAATTCGTGGTGTTCCAATAAAATACAAATATAATGTACTTATCTACTTGGAATAAATCGTTATGGTGTTCAATCGTAATATTTTAATGTATTAAGATAATTGAAACAAACTTATCTAATTAAGAAAACTTACCTACTTATTCTTGACTCAAATGGTTGAAATAGTTAGTAAAAAACACTATTACAATTCTAATAGTATAGCATTTCGCAAAATGAAATTCGAAAATTTTAAAACATCATGCTATTTAATTTCTACTGAAATCTTTATACTGCATTATTGTCATGGATTCGTCCACAAAGAACAAAGGTAAAAGACGAGATTGCAGATGAGAGAAGAAGAAAAAGAATCGTAATTATCATTAAATTACGCAATGGATTTCGAGGTCTTGCACGAAATGCAACATATTGGATTGGTGTGACTCAATGTCATTACAATGAGGAAGCGTTTAATAAACACGCTATTAAAAGCATTTTAGTAGATGGTTTAAAACAAAATATTGCCGTTTAATAAATGTATTTGTTATTGTACCAAATGATTTCGATAAAATGTATTTGAAGATTGTAGTGAATTTTCGTTAAAACAAAAACTAAAAGCTTGCTTAAGAACAAGTAATATTAAAAAAAAAAATTTTAAAGTCAATTCCTACTTTTTTTCACTAAATTGCAGAAAGTCACTTTATAAATAATTTTCATTCTTTTTTTTTTAAGTTTATCTGGGCCATCTAGTGGTAGATATATGCAACTTAAATCTGAAAAAAACTAAAATTAATTAATTAAATTTAATTACTGAATTAATATTTGAAAAAACTGTATTAACATCAAGTGTCATCCACTACAAGTTCAAAAAAAAATGTATTTGAACTTGAGTGGGTGAATAAAAAGTGTTTTATTAACGATTGAAAATTTGAACAAGATATAATATATAGGGAGAGTGTGAGCTAATAGAAGAAATTAAAAAAAATAGGAAACTACATGAAAGTTTAAAAAGTAATCATTTTTAATATTATATATATTGAAAAAAGGATAAAAATAAGGATCAATTTGTTAGAGTTTTAATTTACTACACTGAAATTTGATTTATTTTTAAATCTTTCTTCATTTTTATATGTTAGTATACTTTTAGTGGAAGGTTTAAAAAAATATTGCCGTTTAATAAATGTATTTGTTATTGTACCAAAATAATTTCGATAAAATTTATTTGAATTTTCATTAAAACTAAAAAATAAATAAAAAGCTTGGATAAGAACAGGGATAAAAAAATACGAATCAATTTGTTAAAGTTTTAATTTATATTGAAATTTGATTTTTTTATCTTTTTAAAATAAAAAAATAATCATGTATATAATAATGTTCATGTTTAATAAAAATAATCCTGTGTATAATCATGTTCTATGTTAATGTATCTGTTACAATAATGACAAAAATTCTAAAAAGTAAATAAAGTAATTCTAAAAATAATTAATAATTAATTTTATCAATTCATTAATTACAAATAATAAATATTTAAAAAAAATTTTCATGCTGCTTGTGTATATATTTACTTTTCTTTTTTTACAAAATAAATATTTTTCATTTACAAGTAATAATATTAAAGTATTTGTTTTGAAATATTTAAATAAATTCATTAATTTATGAAACCATTGAAATTTTCCCCAAGACATTCACATTTTTCAATGATAAAATGTACGCAAATTCCTATATGTAAATTTGTAAACAGATATTTATGTGTAAATAAATATTTATTTAATTGTTTTTTATTTCTTTTATTTATTTGAATTTTTTTAAATAATAATTTCATAATAGGTAAAAATTGCAAATGCAAATAAAAAAAAGAATACAAAAATTTGTACGAAATTTACAATGACAGTGTGGGAAAATATGTTTTCTAGGAAATCCGTTAAACACGGAAAAAATTATTAAATCAAATACAACCAATTATAACTTCCTGAAGATAGAGTTATGAAAGAATACATATCCTCAGGAAATTATGAAGCATATTATTTCTGCTACATTTTATTTCTTTAGTCCTATAACTTGCCGACTGTGAAAGGGTGGTTGCTTCATGTTATCGGAATACATCTGTGACTTAGATCCAATTTTTTTTTTTTCAATCTTTTATATAAATTTATTTTCTTAAAATCTTACAAGATCTCTTTGTTGCTTGTTGTATGCTCAAACGAATTTAATTTGTTAAAATGATACATTTATTAACGATGCTTAATAAGATACAACATTCAAACAACATTCGTAATGCGATACGTAATACCTACATCTAAGGAGTTATGAGTTGATTATTCACTTTTTCAGTTTCTACAAATTAATAAAAGGTTACTGAAAAAGAACTTTTTACCTATTCACATATTAAAAAAAAAAAAATCTAACGAAACTCGATAGCGCAGAAAATAAATATGTTTTGAATGTATATAAATTAAAGTTTATAGTTATTACAGGAACCTAATTTGATAACAATATATTTATTTCGTTATATATGTGTATGCATTAAATTTTGAAATCTAAGCAGGTAAGTAATTCGAAAAAATTATATATTTTCATTTAAAATACTGCATTTAGTTAAATTACTGATTTATGTAAGGATTACATATTTTATTATAGGCATTTTATTTGTTTCTAATTGTAAAAGAATTGTTTTCTATGTCACGAATGTTACTCACTTGCATAGTATTTCTAAAAGAAAAAAATATTTTTTGAAAAATATTGATCTATTAATATATGTTTAAATAATAAATATTAGTGAGTGTGTATAAAGTGTTTTTCAGTGTTTAAAAATTAATTTGTACAATGATTACAGGAACACACAAAACATTATATTGTATAATATGAAGGCTAAAAATGTACTTTTTAAACATTGTAATGTTGCGCTTCTTTTACATTAAGACTTCTAGCTTTCGTAATGTATTGTTATAGGTATATAACTGTTGTAAATGTAGTTTTTAAAAAAGCAAACAAGTAAGTCTAGCTTTTTCCTTTGTTGTAATTCCACCTATACAATGCATCGTCATCATCGTGATTGCCATTAAGTTTTATATGTAAAGAGCAGGTGTGAAAAAATTCATTCGCTTTCATAAAAGCATCATGAAAAAGGCAGGTTTTTTTTTAGACCATACTCGTAAAAAGTGTGGCTGTTCGTTCAGAGATATGCATAAATGTCAGCACAAGAAAATCGGCTAGACATTTAAAACTAGAAAATAGCAAACGCATTTTTATTTCTGGTTATGGGCAGCATTAAATTAGAGGTGTTGTGAAGTTTGCCATTATCAAATATCATAAAGTTATCAACCATAAACTTAATTTACCTACTTTTTACTGTAGATTGTTTTATGTAGAAAGTATAAAGAAGAGCAAGCTTAAATCATTACTGCTACATTTCTATGCAAACATAAGCATCGCGACATTGTATTTTATTGTTGAGATCTTATTATTATATTTTTAGTATCTCAGCTTAAAAATTGTTTAAATATAATTCTTATATGTCCAAAAACTAAAACCAATTTTCAATTTAAAATTCCCGAAGCGTATGGAATTTCAATTTTTTTTTTCTTTTTTAGGTTGCTTTTTAGGTTGTCCTTCACATCAAAATATTCATTAATTTTTAATAAATAACATTTGTCTGAATTAATTGAGCAAAGAACTTGCATTCAATTTTGTTTGGGCAAAGGTATAGAATGTTGCATAATTCATTAGGTGAGCATTCATAAATCGGAAAGAAATGTTTAGAAGTGGTATGAGCAGTTCAAAGAAGGCAGAGAACGCATGGAAAACGAAGAGCTGTCTGGCAGACCATCAACCTCAACCGACGAAGCTGAAGTCCAAAAAATTAAAGATTTGGTGCTTGCAAACCGTCAATTTACAATTAGAGACCTTGCTGCTGATGTTGGAATTTTAAAAGGATCGGTCAATTCAATTTCGGGCCTCAAACGCGTCAATTCTCGATTGGTACCGAAAACAATGCGCCAGCTTACACTGCATTGATCCTTCGTGACTTTTCGCCAAAAATGAAGCCCATATCGTTCCACAACCACCGTATTCATACCTTGCAACTTCCGAGCCCTTTTATTTTTTTTTAAACCATAGTCACATATTTGCTCTCTATTTTTTTTTATTAAACTGACTATACTAGTATATTGCAACGGTTTCCTACTAATGTTCTACTGTTTTGTGTTTTATGGTACTTATCCTGCCTTCAATTGCCTTGTGTATCTACTAGAGACGGGAAAGACTGTTAATTTTCATTAATTTTAACTCTTAATGCTAATATAAATTAACGATTAATTTTATCTTTTTAATTTAACACTTTTTAATTCTTTAATGTGTGGTTAAGTTATGTATATGAATATTATGCAACCAATATCATTAATTTGGATTGTAATATAGAACATTTATCAAACGATTGTATTGAGAACAACATAAATAACATATGTTGATTTTAATTGTAACATAGAACATTTATCGAAAGATTGTATTGTGAACAACATACATAACATATGTTGATTGTAATTGTGGCATAGAACATTTATCGAAAAATTGTATTGTGAACAACATACATAACATGTGTTGATTGTAATTATAACATAGAACATTTATCGAAAGATTGTATTGTGAACAACATACATAACATATGTTGATTGTAATTATAACATAGAACATTTACCGAAAAATTGTATTGTGAACAACATACATAACATATGTTGATTGTAATTATAACATAGAACATTTATCGAAAGATTGTATTTGAACAACATACTACATAACATATGTTGATTGTAATTATAGCATAGAACATTTATCGAAAGATTGTATGTGAACAACATACTACATAACATATGTTGATTGTAATTGTAGCATAGAACATTTATCGAAAGATTGTATTGTGAACAACATACATAACATATGTTGATTGGAATCGTAATATAGAACATTTTTCGAAAAATTGTATTGTGAACAAGAACATTTATATGTTGATTGTAATTGTAACATAGAACATTTATCGAAAGATTGTATTGTGAACAACACATATAACATATGTTGATTGTAATTGTAACATAGAACATTTATCGAAAGATTGTATGTGAACAACATACTACATAACATATGTTGATTGTAATTGTAGAACATTTATCGAAAACATTTTCGAAACATATTATGTTATTGTAATTGCAAAACATAGAACATTTATTGAAAAATTTTATGTTGATTGTAATTATAACGTAATAACATATATTGTAGAACATTTATCGAAAGATTGTATTGTGAACAACATACATACATAACATATGTTGATTGTAATCGTAATATAGAACATTTATCGAAAAATTGTATGTTGATTGAACGTAATATAGAACATTTACGAAAAATGAACAACATACATAAATATGTTGATTGTAATTGTAACATAGAACATTTATCGAAAGATTGTATTGTGAACAACACATATAACATATGTTGATTGTAATTGTAACATAGAACATTTATCGAAAGATTGTATGTGAACAACATACTACATAACATATGTTGATTGTAATTGTAGAGCATTTATCGAAAGATTGTATTGTGAACAACACATGTAACATATGTTGATTGTAATTGTAACATAGAACATTTATTGAAAAATTTTATTGTGAACAACGTACATAACATATGTTGATTATAATTATAACATAGAACATTTATCGAAAGATTGTATTGTGAACAACATACTACATAACATATGTTGATTGTAATTGTAGAACATTTATCGAAAGATTGTATTGTGAACAACATACATAACATATGTTGATTGTAATCGTAATATAGAACATTTATCGAAAGATTGTATTGTGACCAACGTATATAACATATGTTGATTGTAATCGTAGTATAGAACATTTATCGAAAGATTGTATGTGAATAAAAATACATAACATATGTTGATTGTAATTGTAACATAAAACATTTGAGAGATCTACAACATGATCTAGATCAACATATGTTGATAGCATATGTGTTACGTTTTTGTGTTATACTTTTGTATCTATCAAGTAAACTAAAAAGAAAATTTTTTTTGTCATCTGCAGAAAATTAAATTTTCTAATTCAATTTACTGGATTAAAATAATTAAAAAGGTACATTTTGATTCGTTTCTTCTTTTTTAATTATATATTAAAAGAAATATTATTTTTTAGAAAAGATTAACTGTTTGAAATTTTTAATCATAATAAAAATGTCGACTTATTTAATTAAATAAAATAAGAGATTTATTTAAAAACCTTCTATCATCTCTTTTACAATTAAAAATAAATAAGAGATTTATTTTTAATTATAAAAAGATTATAGATATTTAATAAAATTTATAAAATAGAATTTAGAAAAATATGTGTATGTAAACTGTAGTATGTGTCTATAATTTAACTAAGCCAAATCAATTAAAAATAAAATGCAAATTAATAAAAACAATCAATAAATAAAATAGTAACTATCAAGCGATAGTAACGTTCGATATTAAAAAATATGTTAAATATGAAGTTAAAAAGCAATGTAGCTGTGAGTGCGAGAGTAGTATTTAACTGAAATGCAATTTAACGCAACTTTGATGATACGGTAAGTAGCATTTCCTATCAAATAGTTGAAGTTTTAACAAGCGTTAAAATCAACTGCTATTATCAAATCCTTGCTGGCGTTAAACTCCACCTAACGTCAACGCCAGTTGATACTAATTCGCGCCAGAAAAAAGGCGTCAAATTCCAATTGTCCCTATTTTGAGGTTTGGCCATTTTTTTATTTTAAATTTCCCTAAATAATAAATACAACAATAATTCGACAAAAAAAATAAATATAGCCTTCATCTTTTTACCAGTTGCTGAAATTCAAATATGCGATAGCTTATTATATTTACAAAGCATAAAAATTAAATTTATGTATATTTAATTCAAAATACAGTGCAATATATAATGAAAAATAAAAAGTTAATAGAAAATTAAAGTTCTTAAAGATGTAAAATTTTATTTAATAACTTTTCGGTAAAATAGCAGAATAGCCTTTGGGATTTGGCGTCAAAAAAAATATTTTTGATAAAAGTCTCCAAGTAACGGATTGCCTTGTAAAGTAAAGTGAATTGCAAATAGTACAAGAAACCACATCTGGTGACACAAGTACCACATTTGGAGACTTATCGCCCAGTTGGTGCCACAAAAAAAGTTTCCAAATCCCAACGGCCCCTATTTTACGATTTGGCCAACTTTCCTACATTTTTATCCTCAAAAGATATACACCAAGAAGAAAAAGAATGACACATTCATTTTAAACTGACTATTTATTAAGCATTTAGTAAAATATTTAAAAGCAAAATATTTTAGTAGATCACTTCATTTTTGAAAATTACTGTTTTTACATTTTGAGAGTCTTATCTGAGTATAATTTTTCTGATCATTCTTGTGCTGCTGCAGCACCTTTTTTGGATTTCTTTCTTTTTACGTTTTCCACCAGAGCTTTTACGTCGTTTTCCCACCAGAAGACTTCTTGCGTTTCTTGCCTCCAGATGACTTCTTTCCTTTTTTTGCCTCCAGAAGATTTCCTGCGTCTTTTAGTTTCTGAAATCTTTGCGGTGTGCCCAAGGTTGCTCAGAATGTTGCGATCCATGGCGCATTTCATGACAGGTTTGATGGTTGCATCAAGCGTATTGCATTCAACGTTGTATTGACTTGCGAGGTACTTCTTGAGGGTATTGGCGGAACAGTTGTTCAGCTTCTGGAGATGAAGGATAGCTTTCAAGACAGTATGTCGGTTTAATTTCTTCGAAAGTTGAGAAACATTTGAGCAAAAATTGGCTCGTTGAACTCGGCTTCATTTTGTTTTTAATTTAATTTAATTTTTATTTTATTTTTAAATTTTGTTACGAAATTCAATTAATCATGGCAATCAATATCCAGTTCCCAATCAGTGGATGAAGAATTTTTATTAAAAAGGATTTGAAAGAATTTCACTACAGTTATATCTCGTGTAGCGTGACATCGTATTTCATGCATTTTGCATCATATGTAAATCCAGTTTATATATGCTTTCTTTGCTTTGTTTTAAATTCGCATTTTTCAATTGCTAATATTTGTTGCGTAATTTATTTTTTACTGCAAAAATTATATTGTGCGCGAAATCTGGCCTGCTTTTATGACTATTGTGATGTATTACGGATTATTTAATACATTGCTTGAGATAGCTAATTTTGAATATATGTGTGCATCCACACATTCAAAATTAACTGCCGAAACGATAAGAAAACTAACTTTGATTTTAAAATAATTTTCTTGCGAATATATGACAGATATTGCCTGCTTTATTTATGAGTTTACAGTTATGGGTTCGCAGAATACTAAACTATATTCTGCGAACTCATGAGGCGCTCATCTTGAACATCTAATATTCCTATGTTCTATTTCTCTTTAAGTGACCGCAGTGATCATCCCTTAGATATGCATAGTTAATTGTTGAAAGCAGAGCAAACCAAACTCTTATTCCATGCTGTTAGCGCGCTTTTGGTTCAACTTACACCTGCGAATCGTTTTTACAAATGAAATTGACCAAACACAAAACAGGCCCAAAGATAACGAACAATACCAATTACGATGTGCAAATACCCAACTTCAGATATACACTACTGGCCATTAAAATTGCTACCCCGAGAAGGCTTTTGTTATACACAAATTGCATTTGAATGTTGTTGCCTGCGAAAGTTGCTGTGATGCCTCGTAAGAAGCAGAAATACACCAGAATTGCGGCTTGTTATAATAAACAGTATTGCTGCTCGCGTCGGTCGAGATCCAATGACTGTTAGCAGAATAGGGAATCGATGGGTTCAGGATGGTAATATGCAACGCCGTGCTGGATCTCAACGGAGCCCTATCACTAAGTTATAATCTTCAGAATCACTCTGAAAACTCATTATCGATTCCGAACTATAGTGCTTAGTTTGTGCGACTATGGGCACTGTGCCAGTACATAAAAGACAAATTATTCTAATTTTGACAGACATGTAAATAAAATTATCCACATTTCAAGTTTCGAATTTTAAAGGGTTGTTTGAATTCCAGTGTTCGAATTAAAAACGAAACCGGACAGGTGAAAGCCAATTTAAATATCATGTGACTACACATGGATTTCTCTTGACAAATTTGTAGGCTACAAATATAGTCTGATCTATCAGATCTCGCTACAGAGAATTCTAATTTT